>CAMZMU010000083.1:18922698-18998155 GCA_947311845.1 Poa pratensis | reverse complement strand
AGGAGAGGCCTCATTTCCCCCTGTTCCATCTTCCTCTTAGAGCTCTCACCATTGTTGCTTCATACAGCTCGAGGAGCACTTTGTACTTGTTCCCTTTGAGATATAAGAGAGTAGGCTAGTGCTGCAGTAGGGGTGTTACCTCCTCAAGAGGGCCCCGAAGCAGGGTACATCTTGGTGTGCTTTGGTTGTTCTTGGTTTGGCTTGTTCTTGTGAGTTCTTGGTTGTTCTTCATGCGTGCTTCTTGAGCGCGCACACCCTCCCCGGATCCCCCAACGTCCCAGCGAGCCCCCAACTTAAGCCATCCTATGGCATCTGCCGTGACACCACCACGACAGTTGGCGCCCACCGTGGGGCAGCAGTGGCGTTGGTTGGGGTTTCCATCCGGACGGGTTCCGTCACCAGCTCCGGCGTGCGAGTGCGGTCAGGGCTCGTCTGCAACTACGGCGGGTTCACCTTCATCAGCGACAACGCCGGCTGCTTCGCGGGAGGACCACTCCCTGTGGATGGACACTTCATCCAGTTCGGCAGCTTCCTCACCTACGTCACCACCGAGCTTGTCCGCGAGTACCCGGCGCAGGTGCTCGTGGCCGAGGATCCTCCGTCTTTCCGCGCAGCTCTCGGACGGCGCAGCGCTCGCCCCGGGAGTAGCGTGGAGGTGATGATGACCGGGCAAGTGCTGGTGCTGGCAAAGGAGATGCCGGCAACAGCGTACCCGAGGAGCTGATCACACCAACCGATCCTGGGCGACAAGCCGACTCGGACGGCGAAATTCCCAAAGGAGAAACCAGATCCGGTTGGCCCACTTGGCATGTCAAGTATGGAGGCTCCCTTAGAGGATGTCCTCGAAAAGTTGGCTCGGCCAGTGGCGCCCGGGGCAAATGTAGAGCTTACTATAGCTCAGTTAGAGGCAGAGCGCCTGAGGTTGCAAAGAGAAGCCCGGTTGGTGGTAGAGTCTAGGCAAGCATTTGATAGAGACATGAGAGAGTACAATGCTGCCAATGGTATCACCGATGGTTTCACTCCAGTAGCGCCTCACCCACGCAAGAGAGTTGACTTGCGCAACAGGGGTAAGGACCTCAATGACGAGTTAGCTAGAGCCGCAAGATCGAGCTCGAGTAAGGCTACTAGTCATAGATCGGGTACAGGCAAGCCGGTGTATAGCTCCCCGGCCAAGAATCTTAGGGCTGCAGCGGCAGCGCGAGCCGAGTTGACCACTTTAACCGGGGATGCTTGGCGCAAGCAGGCAGAAAGAGTCAATGAGCTGGTTGATGTGTGTAACCGGCAGAATGAGGCTTTTCGGAAAGCTAATCCGGACGCTGGTGGTTCTCGAGTGGTAGTGTCGGCTAAGGCTGTTAGCCAGAGATCCAAGGGGCAAGCGTCATCTCCACATGTCGGAGTTGACCGGGCTCAGAGCGTGAATTCGGGCAAGAGCAAGCAGCACAGGCCTATGATGCCGAGTATGCCGGCAAGCAATAGCGGCACAAGGAAGAGGTGGCCAGAGCAGAAACAATGGCGGTCAAGGCAATCCGGGAGCCGGAAGGGGAATTCGGCTGGCCGAGGTCAACCACCTCGTCCTCCTGGGCAGAATCAACCCCGGCAGGAGCAGCAAGTGATGGTGCAAGCGCAGCAACAAGGTGGTGGGCCAGGCGGGCTACCACTATGATGATGGTAATTCGGCTATGGCGCGAGCCGGATACCAAACGTATGATAATGCACTTGCGTCCAGGCTGGGACCTCGGACATTGGCTCCGGATGATCAGCGTCTCAGGTTGGATAGGATTTATCAGTCCGAGAGGCTGGAAGAGCAAGGCCCACCGGTCCTCCTGCTTTGGGCCTAGGATCATGAACGAGCCGAATGTGCCGTTGTTTCAGCTTGGCCGAATCACAAAGCCGTATAACGGCAGCACCAAGCCGCAGGATTGGCTGATAGACTATGTATCCTCGGTGCACATTGCGGGGGGCAATCGCCGATGGGCGGTCCGGTATCTCCCGCATATGTTGGAAGGGCCAGCCCGGATTTGGCTGAACAATTTGCCAGAGGGCAGTATCAATTCGGATGGATTGGAACAGGCTTTTACAGCAATTTCTCCAGCACGTACAAGAGGCCAAACCGACCTCAGCTCTTGTCTGCAGCACAGGAAGAGCGGGAGACAGACCGAGAATTTTTGACTCGGTGGAGCAACATTCGCAATTCTTGTGAAGGTGTGGAGGAGCAGGCCATTTCTTGGTTTGCGCAGGGTTGCCGACATGGCACCCCGCTTGGCAGAAGCTCCAGAGAGATATGCCAAAGACCTGGCGAAATGATCCGGATAGCAGATACATATGCTCTTGGCGATCCGACGCAGCCAGCGTTGGATGCGGTGGGAACTAGCAGGAGGCAACCGGTCAACAACCGAACAGGACCATTGAGGCCCAGTGACCGACATGAGTTCGGTTATAAAAGGAGAGATCCGGATTACAGATACGGCTCAGACCACAGGTTGCTGCAGTAAATATGGATCATCCTGATAGCCAGAGACCAAAAAATGAGGGTCCAGCTTGGAGGCCGAATCAAGGTGCTTGGCAAAGAAAGTGTGGGATGGACCGAGTCCACCTTTAACTTTTGAGGCAATGATAGATGGGCCTTGCCGTTATCACACAACAGACCCACGCAAGCCGGCCAATCATTCAACTCGGAATTGTAGCTGGCATCATCGCATCCAGGCGGAAGGTCAGAGAGGGCCACCTCAGAGAGGTGCTCCTAGACCGAATTTCAGGCCAAATACGCCTTTATCCGGAGCCAATGCAACCCCGGTGAACGAAGGAGCTCCAAGGCCGGCAGCCACAAAGCCGGTTAACCTGGTAAATATGGGAGGCAACAACAATGCAGGTCCAAGTCGGCAAGGTGGATACCCCGAAATGATTACAAGGAAGCTCATCAAAGCTATGTGGTTTTTGTGACCGAGCCAACTGACAAGAAAAGTCAGCTACGAAGGGCGAAGGAGGTGAATGCAGTCACACCAGCAGTACCAAAATACCTGAACTGGTCCGAGCAGGAGATCACTTGGAGTAGGGCTGATAATCCCAGGGTTATGCCAGCCCAGGAAACTACGCACTGGTGGTGGATCCGACTTTGGTTGGACCAAAGATTAATGTGAAATTCACTCGAGTCTTGGTTGACAATGGCAGTGCTATAAACATCATGTATCGGGACACAATGGTCAAGTTGGGTTATTCGCCGAATCAGCTGCAGCAGAGCAGTTGCACCTTCCATGGTATAGTACCCGGGTGTCTTGTTCCCCAATGGGAAAGATCTGGGTGGATGTGCTGTTTGGTACCAAGGACAATCACAGACTGGAGAGTCTCGAATTCGAGGTGGTAGACTTGGAGAGCCCATACCATGCTCTGCTCGGCAGGCCGGCATTAGCCAAGTTCATGATATCCACTCATGTTGCTACCTCAAGATGAAGATGCCTGGCCCAAATGGTATCATCACCGTTGTGGGAGATTACAAGAAGGCCATACAGTGTGCCACGGTTGGTTCCACCTTAGCCGAGTCGTTGGTGATCCAGGCGGAGAAGAGCAAGATGCATGAAGTAGTGGCAATGGCAAAGTCAGCTCAGCTCGGTGCTGGCCATGACCAATCCGGATGCAGGTGCAACATTTGAGGTGCCCAAGGAGACAAAGAAGATCCCCATTGACCCGGAGAATCCGGAGCGCATGGCCATCATTGGTGCCGGGTTGGGCGAGAAATAGGAAAGCGCGCTCTGTCACTTCCTCCGTGAGAATCGGGATATCTTCGCATGGTCGGCTAAGGACCTGCCTGGTGTTCCGAGGGAGTTGGCAGAGCACTCTTTATTTGTCCGGCCGGAGGTGAAGCCGGTGAGGCAACCGACTCGTCGTCTTTCAGATGACCGAAGAAAAGTGGTGCTTGATGAGCTGGCTAAGCTACTTGCAGCCGGATTCATTATGGAGGTGTTGCATCCAGACTGGATATCCAATCCGGTTCTGGTAGAGAAGAAGAAGGATGAACCAGCGGTGGTCAAGGTGTGGCGTATGTGCATCGACTTCACCAACCTGAACAAGGCGTGCCCGAAGGATCCGTTTCCTTTACCTCGGATTGATCAAGTGATCGATTCTACTGCTGGGTGTGAGTTGTTGTCTTTTATTGATGCGTACTCTGGTTTTCACCAGATACCACTGAACCCCAAAGATCAAATAAAGACTGCTTTTATTACCCCGTATGGGGCGTATTGCTATCGTGTCATGTGTTTCGGTTTGAGAAATGCCGGTGCAACTTATCAGAGATGTATGCAGAAGTGCTTACAATCTCAAATGGGCAAAAATGTGCAGTGTATGTCGATGATATTGTCATCAAAACTAAAGAAAAACGTACTCTCCTCGAGGATCTCGAGGAAACATTTGTAAACTTGAGAAAGTACCGGTTGAAATTGAATCCGGATAAGTGCACCTTTGGGTCCCAGCTGGAAAGTTGCTCGGTTTCCTTGTATCGAGCCGAGGTATCGAAGTGAATCCGGCTAAGATCCGGGCCATAGAAAACATGAAATTGCCTAAATGTCTAAAAGATGTACAAAAATTTACCGGGTGTCTAGCCTCGCTAAGTCGATTTGTGAGTCGGCTAGGAGAAAAAGCCTTGCCCTTATATCAATTGATGAGAAAGAGCACCGGGTTCACGTGGACCCCGCAAGCAGATTCGGCTTTCAATGAATTAAAAAAGATGTTGTCCACTGCACCAATTCTGGCGTCACCTTTGCCGAATGAACCAATGTTACTTTACATTGCGGCCACTAACCGAGTCGTAAGTGTGGTTATAGTGGTAGAGCGAGATGAGGAGGGTAGATCCGTGCAAAGACCGGTGTACTATTTAAGCGAGGTGATC
Organism: Poa pratensis; assembly: GCA_947311845.1. NCBI lineage: Eukaryota > Viridiplantae > Streptophyta > Magnoliopsida > Poales > Poaceae > Poa > Poa pratensis. Next base: position 18,993,276 of record CAMZMU010000083.1, on the reverse strand, counting down.
TCAACCTCAAAGCAAAATTATCCTCACTACCAAAAAATGACATATGGTGTATACCTGGCGGCCAAGAAGTTGAAACATTACTTCCAGGAGCATCCGATCACCGTTGTATGCGAAGCTCCAATCTCGGAGATCATTGGGTGCAAAGATGCGACTGGCCGAGTTGCCAAATGGGCAATAGAAGTGTCTCCTTACACCCCGCATTATGAGAGAAGAGATGCTATCAAGTCTCAAGCTTTACCGGATTTCCTTTGTGACTGGGCAGAGATGCAATATGAACCACCCAAGCCGGATTACAATTACTGGAAGTTGCACTTTGATGGCTCCAAAACCAAAATCGGACTGGGTGCTGGGATAGTACTCACATCACCAAAGCAAGATCAGTTGCGATATGTATTGCAGATTCATTTTTCAGCATCAAACAATGTGGCCGAATATGAGGCACTGATCCATGGGCTTAATGTGGCTAAGGACATCGGCATCCGCCGGATAGAATGTTTTGGTGATTCAGATTTAGTGGTGCAGCAGTCTTCTGGAAATTGGGATGCCCTGGATGCCAATATGGCACTATATCGATTTCATGTCCAGAAAATTTCAGGGTTTTTTGAAGGTTGCGAGTACAAGCACATACCTCGGCTGGAGAACGAAGCTGCTGATATCTTGTCAAAACTCGGGTCGTCTAGGGATGCAATCCCACCCGGGATATCCTTGAATCACCTAAGGATCCCTTCAATCAAACCTTCACCTGATTCCGAGTCGATTTTTATCCCGAAGCAAGAATCTGAAGCTGTTCCTATGAATGTTGATGTCGGGTACATTTGGGAGGACCCGGGGACTGCATGGCGAGACTCGGGGACTGCGAACCGAGACTCGGGTAATGCTACTCTAATCTTAGGAAAAAGGGGAAGAGAGGAAGATGGTGCTAACCGAATCTTAGGGAATGGACAAAGGCTGATAGAAGAGATAATGGCGGCCGAACCAGTGGAAATAGATGAACACTTATTCCCTTTACATCCAGTACCGGAATGGGCTGAAGAAATCATGAAGTTCATGTCGGAGGGGAGTTTGCCAAGATGAAACCGAAGCTAGGCGAGTGCAGAGGAGGTCCAAGGGCTACACCATCATAAATAAGGAGTTATACAAAAGGAGTGCAACCGAGGTGCTACAACGTTGCGTGGAGCCAGCCGAGGGCAAGGAGATGCTCCTGGAGATACATCAAGGAGAATGTGGGCATCATTGCAGTACAAGAGCCCTGGTGGCTAAAGTATTTCGGCATGGGTTTTACTGGCCCACTGCTCATGCAGATGCAGAGGACATAGTCCGAAAATGTGAAGGATGCCAAAGGTTTGCCAAGCAGACACACCTACCCGCATCGGCGCTCAAAACAATACCTATCACTTGGCCGTTTGCTGTATGGTGTTTGGATATGGTGGGAGAATTCAAGCCGGCTAGGGGCAACATGACACATATGCTGGTGATGGTGATAAGTTCACCAAGTGGATAGAGGTAAAACCGATCCGGAAAGTGGATGGTCATTCGGCTGTAACTTTCCTGAAAGAAATCATTTTGAGATACGGTTACCCCCACAGCATCATCTCGGATAATGGCACGAACTTTGCTGTGGGAGAGTTTGCCCGATTCTGCATGAATAAGGGGATCCGGTTAGATATAGCCTCAGTGGCACACCCAGAGTCCAATGGACAGGTGGAAAGATCAAATGCGTTGGTATTAGCTGGGATAAAAGCCCGGTTAATAGAACCCCTGGTAAAGACTCCGGGGTGCTGGATAGATGAAATACCATCAGTACTATGGGGTCTAAGGACCACGCCGAATAGGTCAACTGGCTATACGCCATTTTTTCTGGTATATGGGGCAGAAGCAGTGCTACCCACTGACATAGAATATGATGCACCAAGGGTGACAATGTATACGGAAACCGAGGCAAAAGAGGCTCGGGAAGATGCAGTGGATCTGCTAGAGGAAGCAAGGGAATTGGCCCTGTCTCGGACAGCAGTATATCAGCAGGGTCTCCGACGTTATCATAGTCGGAAGATCAGCCCTCGTGTATTTCATGAAGGAGATCTAGTACTAAGGCTGGTGCAGCGTAGCAAGGGTCGACATAAGTTATCACCTCCTTGGGAGGGACCATTCATTGTGAGCAAGGCTATGCACAATGACTCGTACTACCTTGTAGATGCACAGGAACAAAGGAAGGATGGCCTGGACAGACCCGGAGAGGAAACCAAGCGACCCTGGAATGTAGCTCTGCTTCGACCCTTTTACTCTTAAGGGTGCAATGTATGTATCTCAGTTTATCATGAATGAAATTTCGGCAATCCGAGTCTGGACTCGGGGACTGCCTTGTTCTTATGCATGTGTTTTTTACTACTGTTTTGTCCATACCGTTCATGTGTCGAATTGTTTTGAACTTCGTCCCAAAAATTCAAGTAATGTATGCTGTGTTGTTGATCTCGTGACTCGACTGACAAACACCAAAATGGTAGTCAAGAGCAGAGGTGGAGAATATGGGAAACATGAAAATGGACTCGGGGACTCGGTCCGAAACCGATTCGGCACATGTCGTTTACTAACCCCTGTTATTTCTTTTTGTTTATGTTAGATGATTCTAAACCAAAACTCGAATGTTCAAGTATTGTATGCTATGTTTCCTATCTTGTGACTCGACTGTCAAACACCTAAAAGGTAGACAAGAGCAAAGATCCGGTAAAAATAGTAAACAAGAAAACACACTCGGGGACTCGGTTTAAAATGATCCAACATAAACCTGGTCCGGATCACTTAAGCAAAATAGAAATAGTCTCGAAGGAACTTAAAATTGTATATTACATCTGCTCCCGGCATACCGGGGATTTAACGTTTTTTCATTAAGATAAATCAGGACGAAGCCTAGGCTGCAGGCGTCTCGGTTGCAGGGATGGACTCGGATGATGGAGGAACCTCGGTTGAGATAGGGTCCTCACTTGCAGGAATGACTTTGGACGGAGAGCTTGAGGGCTTGGCAGATTCGGAAGCATCCGGATCAACTGACGTCTTGGCGGTGATTTGCTCTGTGGCCTTAGCCGAATCAGTGGATGGCGTCTTGGAAGTTTGGATTACAGCTTGTTCGGCAGTGTCAGCCGAATCACTGGCTGGCATCTTGGAGGTCTTGGCCGAGTCGCAAGCTGCAGGTTGTTCGGCGAAGTCAGCCGAATCACCAGAGTCGGCCTCAGACTCGGCGTAGTCGTCAAGTGAGGCATCATCTGATTCCTCCTCTTCAGATCTTCCCCATCCGAGTAGATCGGAGCTTGCAGATCAAGATGCTTGGTGTTGGCGAATTCGGCCATAAAGTTAGCAGCTTCCTCACGGATCTTGATCCGGTCTGGATCTGAAGCCCATGAAGAACCCTGGCGAAGGGAGCGCACTTTGGCAAGATCAATGAGCTCATACCAAGACATGATGAATAGCAAACCTGCGTCAGCACCAGCGCGGGCGGACGAAGATCTCCACTGCCTTAGCCGGGTCTCTGCCTGATCCAGGTCTTTGATTAGCTCGTCCGCAGACTGGGCTTGCCGAACTTCAGGAAACAAGACTTGGTGGGCTTTGAGACTAGCATTGAACAGATAGTGTGGGACTCCTTTAAAGGAGCAATCCGAGCTTTCAGTGCAGTAATGTGGTCTTCAATATCCCACGTCTCTGGCAGAGGAGCCCCAGCAATCTTAGCCCTCTCAGCTCGGGCATCTCTCACAGCTTTGGCGGCTTGAAACCGGATGCTGGTAAACTCTCCTACATATAGATGAGCTAACACTGAGTTAGACGAGAAGGAATAAAAAATTATGAGGCGGATAAGAGCAGAAGGGAAAGAAGAGATTCGGCAAGCTTACGATCCATGTCTTCATTGAGGATAGCGAGATCAGCAAGCCATTTCGCGCTGATCGCCTGGTGAGCAGCCAGATCATCTTTCGCCGCTTGAGCTTCGGCCTCAGCGGCTGCAACGTGCGTTTGGATTTTCTTGTCCAATTCAGCCCGCTTCTCAATCCCGGCTTTGAAAGTATCTCGCTCCTTCTGGATCGAGTCTTTCTCCCTCTGCAGCGTATCCCGGTCTTTCTTGAGCTTGTCCTTCACTTTTCCAACTCGGTCAAGCTCCCGCAGGAGCCGAGTCACTTCTGACTTCTCCTCCGATAAAGCGCGCTTGTGCTCCTGATCTTTCTTTTTCATCTCCTCACTTTGCGCATCAAAGGAAGCTTGGAGGGCCTGGTGCTGCAGGACTAGCTGTTTAAAGATCCGGCTGCGAGCAGTTGTGGTTTCCTGAAAGAAAGGAGTTAATGGCGTAAAAAGAGTCTCGGGGACTGGCACCCGAGACTACAGCGTGAAGCCAAAACGAATCTCGGGGACTGGAGGCCCGAGATTAATAAAAAAGAAAGTTGGACTCGGGGACTGGAGTCCCACGATTTTGTTTGGCTAGACAAAGTTATGATCAATGTTAGAGATTCAAGCCGATGACTTTCTTACTCGAGGAGTATCAGTCATTCGACCCGAATCTCGGGGACTGGGGATAGTGTAGATGATCATGGTGAAAAAAGCGAATTCGGCTTTGTTACCTCGAAGACCCGGTTAGCTTCAGTGACCGAGGCCTGCACAGAGTGTAGAGATTGAAACATCCGGCTAGGCCCAGCCGGATGTGGCGATGCTGTTGTAGAGCCTTCGGCAAGGTCCGCAGCGTTCCAAGCCTTAACAAATTCTCTGCGGAGCCGAGTTTGTCGCCGCCCGGAGTGCGGAGATTCGGCAAGACCTGGCCACTAAGGCGGGCACGAGTGATCGCCTCAGAGAGCTGATCATGCACCCGAGTCACTGATGGAGCGGCGGAAACCGGTTTACTAGCGACCATCTGCTTATCCGAGGTTGTTGGAGTTGTGCCAAAGAAACCGGAGTCGGCTTAGGCAGAGGTGATGCGCTCGAGGTCTTGGCAGGGTCTGACTGCTTAGGTTGGTTCTGTGACGCTTGCTGGGGTGGTTTAGATGCTTCCTGTTTCTGTTTCTGCTGCTTCTCGAGAGGTTGCTGCTGCTGCAGTTTCTTCTTCTTCTGCTGCTCTTGATTCAGAGCCTTGGCGGTAGGGAGAGGATCCGGCTTAGTCAATGTCTTAGCCGAAGTCTTGGCTTTCTCCTTCTCCAACTCCTTCAGAGGACGTGGCCAAGTTGAATCTCGGGTCGAACCCGAGATTTCCTCACTCTCCAGGTCAATAACCGACTCTGGGACGAGATCCGGGGGGGAGTTTTGGCAGTTGTGGCACGCGCGGGAGAGGTGGCAGCCTTTTTAGGAGACTGGTGCTCCATGGCCGTATCCAGTGGAGGAATGGGAGAAAGGATGGATGAATGGGTTTGTTCGGTGACAAGGACGTCACTGCATAGAGTAAAATAAAACAGTTAACTCGGATAAAGATGACTCGGGTAATAAAAGAAGAAAGCAAATAAAATTGGCATTACCCCTTGGTAGTAGGCATGGCCTTCAGCCGATTCGGTTTGGAGACAGTTTTCTTCATTCTCTTGGCTGGAGGGGCATCTGATCCGGACGCGTCAGGGTGTTTCCGAGATGTCCCTTGAGCATCCGGTTTGGCTGGAACACAAGGTGGTGACCATGAAATCGGAATGGGATCAATAGGATCCAGGATCCAGCAATCATCATCTTCATCCTCGGAAAGGTTGTAAATAGACGGTTGCTTACCCTTGCGGATAGGCTTGGCGCGCGGAATCGGCAAATAATCGTCCGTATCCGCATCCTCTTCGCCTTCGCGCAGCGGGCTGCGGTCCCGTGCCCACACCTTGGTGGAAAGATCTCCATCTTCGGCGATCTGGCGGTCGAACAGCTGCAGTAGAATCAAGGCAGATCCGGATTAGTCCAATGGCATTTTGGTGGAGTATGGGTTAATCCGGGGATGATGAACTAACCTGAGGTGGAAGTGCGTCTCGGTGGAACGGCTCCACGCCCCATTTCCACTTATCCGACATCTCGGTGAAGGCAATAGCGTTTACCCGTCTCCTGACGGAAGCTCTGGTGAGGTCATGTTTGCTGATCCGGGTAGGATCTAGCAGACCGCTCATATGGCAAATCTTGTGCTGACGTTGTTGTAAAGGACTGACACGGCGAGAGACGAAGGCTCGGAGGAGATCGTCCGAGAGCAGGCCCTTCTCCAGAAAATCCTCTAGAGTTTGGTGTACGATTTGAAGCTCCGCAGAGCGTCAGCCGGATCATATCTGAAGTTCAGTTCGGCGGTGGGGGGCTCGATCCTGAACTCGGGCAAGTTGAGAGCATCATGGCCTTCAACGCTCTTCACGTAGAAGAAGGACCTTTGCCATTTCTTGCAAGTGTCCAGGCCAGTAATCCGGGGAAAGATGGAGCCCGTCCTCGGGGTAATGCTGGACGCACCACAGGCGGTCATCACCTTCGGGTCACTACCCGGGATCGTATGTTTCCGGAGGTGGAAGTACTTCGCCCAGGTTTCGATAGTCGGCCAGAGACCGAGATATCCCTCCATAAAGGAGGTAAAAGCCGACAAGGAGACAAAGGAGTTAGCCGGAAGGTGGTGAGGCTGCAGGCCGAAGAAATCTAGGAATCTCCGGAAGAAGTCACTCGCTGGAAGTCCGAATCCGCGTCGAAATGCGCTAGAAACACAACGCGTTCACCCGGTTGGGTGACCGGTTGGAGTTCCTTCCCCGGTTTTCGGCATATAACTTTAGATGTTATACGCCGGGTACTCAGCAGCCATTCCAAGTCGTCGTTTGTAACGTCGGAACCCTCCCAACTGCCGGGGGGCAACTTCGGCATATCCGAATCAGTCCTGCAAGAAATCGGAGATAGCCGAGTTAGAAGATGTGGAATCTCAAATCCAGAGCAAGTCGGATAATGGTCTAGCCGAATCAGCTGTTAAGGGATTCGGTAAAGGATATCCCGGATAGAGTTGCCCGATTACTGCGGAGAAGTGATTCGGCTAGTAACTAAAAACACCTTTTTGTAAGGATCTAGGGTTACGAAAGATCTACCGCAGCAGTAAAATAGAGATGAAATCCCGAGTAAAAATAAGGTGGAACTGTTCATGAAGTGGCAAGCCGATCTGGGGCAATCTAGCGCAAAACCTAGAAAGGAGATCTAGGCAATGCACTAAGGCGCGGCAATGGACTCGTTTGCTAGTGAATCTAGGGAGAGCAAGTGCAAGTTCACGGCGAAAGAAGAACTCGCTCGAGGTCGCCATGGCCGGAAGAAGAGGAACTCACGGTTGTGGTGCGGCGAAGAAGAAGCGCGGTGGAGAAACGGCGGCGTGCGGCGCGGTGCGCGGCTCCGGCGAGTTTTCTCCGGCGTTGTGGGTGTCTCCGGCGTTGCGAGGTCGCAAGGGCCAGGTCGCGCCGGCGGTAATGGTGCGGATGGAGATTTCGAAGTGGAGGTGCGGGGAAGAAGAAGAGGAACCCCCACCCCTATATATAGCCCCTAGATGGTAACGGGCGCACTACCGCACGGTTTCCGGGGTGTGGCTGGATCAGGTGTGAACCAAAACTTTGCGGTCGCAGCTGTGGCCGTGTATTTCAAGCACACGGTGGATCATAGAATTGGAAGCGGTGTGGATCGGGTGTGCTAGTTATGAAGAAACCGAGGAGCGGTCATTTAGTCAAAAAACTCAAGTACCTGATGGATCCGGATAATATGTTGTCAGTGACATGTCAAATCAGAGACCCGGATTATGAGGCTTTGTGCAGAGATTCCCTGCCAAGTGTCCCAGGAAATCCTGAGACAAGATTGGGTGATATGGAATTCGGTTAAAGGCGTTGGTTTTTAACCTGCTACGGCCCTTCATCCGAGGCTGTAGGACCGCACCAGCTTCGGGGACTACTGTCGGGGAGTTGCCCCCGGGTAGGGCAAAGAGGTGGAATGGAAAGTCAATCCGGGTCTCACAAACCGGATCACTCGGACCGGATCATGTTTAAAGACAGGAAGAGACCAAGAGGCATCAGGCAAAGTCTAGCCGGATCAGAGGAAGAGATCCGGCTCACTAGCCGGGTTGCCTGGAAGAGATCCGGCTCAGCTAGCCGGGTTGCCTGGAAGAACCCGGCTTACCAGCAATGTCGGATAAGCACAGGGGCCGAGTAATGTCAGTAAAGTTCACGGGTCCTGCAGGCCTCCTGCCCGAGGCTCAGAAGACACGGGATTCCTGGGAGCGCAGCAACCTAGGAGCTGACTCGGCCAATTCGGGAAAGGGGCTATGGCCTAGACCCGGTGGGCTACGCCTGCCATTGCCTGAAGAGGCAAGATAGGCCTGCTAGGACTTGACAGCCAGGTCAAGCCACGGGATTCCTGGGAGCGCAGCAACCTAGGAGCTGACTCGGCCAATTCGGGAAAGAGGATGTGACCTAGACCCGGTGGGCTACAGCTGCCATTGCCCGAAGGGGCAAGATAGGCCTGACAGTCCGGCCGTTGGATTGACAGGGGGCAGAGGCTTGTCCTTTTCCTCTTGGCAATGCCATTATCATCTCCGGCCAGGGGCAAAAAGGTAAACCGGTTAGTGTATAAGTAGACCACTACATCCTCCAGTGCGAGGGACGACGGAGGAGAGGCCTCATTTCCCCCTGTTCCATCTTCCTCTTAGAGCTCTCACCATTGTTGCTTCATACAGCTCGAGGAGCACTTTGTACTTGTTCCCTTTGAGATATAAGAGAGTAGGCTAGTGCTGCAGTAGGGGTGTTACCTCCTCAAGAGGGCCCCGAAGCAGGGTACATCTTGGTGTGCTTTGGTTGTTCTTGGTTTGGCTTGTTCTTGCTTGTTCTTGTGAGTTCTTGGTTGTTCTTCATGCGTGCTTCTTGAGCGCGCACACCCTCCCCGGATCCCCCAACGTCCTAGCGAGCCCCCAACTTAAGCCATCCTATGGCATCTGCCGTGACACCACCACGACAAGTTGCTTTTACACCATGATGTAACTTGTATTTTTTGCTCTGAACAAAAAGATAAACATTTTGAATTTCAATGTACGTTCCATGAAGAATGTGTTATTGCATCTTACCATACTGGTGATTATGCTTATTTAGGAATGGAACAAGTAGAGGAATTTGTTACTTTCAAGGCATCTTTTGAATTGCAAACCTTCATTCATGAAAATAAAACTTGCCCTATAGCTAATAAATTTGGAAGAGAGATAGATTTTATTCTTGAATATTGCATAGACAACTTCTCTCAAAATATTTATGTTGTTGAATATAATGAGGCTCCCCAAGAGAGCACTGATGTTTTGCAGGAAGAGGAGGATAAAAACCTAAGCTTGGGGATGCCCGTGCAACCCAAGAAGATGTTGAAAATGATGAACAACTAGAGAATGAAGAGAGGAAACTTCCACCTTCACCACCTATGGATGAGGGTAACACTCAAGATTTTGTTGATGATAAACTTTGTTTTTTTGATTCTGATGATGAGGAGGACTATCAACCTATGCCTAATGAGAACATTATTGATAATAATTTTAAAAATGATGAGGAGTATGGTTTAGACATGTTTTATGATAGTACTCTAGATGATGATCCTATTTTGCTTGATGATCCTCCATGTTTAGAACTTGTTACTACTTTATGTGAGGATAAAAATGATATACTTGCTGTGTGTGAAAATACTCTTACTTATGAGAGTCCTACTTTATTTTTGAACTCTCCTATTCACACCATGGAGGAGAAGCTTTTATATGTTGAAATGTACTTATGTGGGCTGAAAAGTTCTTTTGTCAAATTTGTTTCCACTACTTGTAACTATTATGAGAGAGGAAGAAAGACTTATCTTTATGCTTCTACGTTATTTAAAATGCAACCTACTGATCATTACATGCATTGGTTACCACAAAATTGCTGCTATTTATTCATATATAAAATGCCAATGCATAGGAAAGGAGTTAGACTTAAAAGTTAATGGTTTAATGTTTTATGGTGTGCTCTTTATGCTTTTATTTCCTATTCTGTTTAGGCACACCTTCATATCTTGAAAACATGTGAAATAACTTTACCTACTATTTCTGATTGCTAGTTTAAGATTTTCACTTTATATAAAATTTGGGAAAGTAAATGAGAAGGATGAGTAATGGAGATGTTGGGGTCGACCTTGAACATGTGTTGTTCATGCCAATGGAACCATTGCAAAGTCTCTATCATTAAAACTTTCCCAAAGCTAAAACCAAATAAAAGAATGTTTATGTTTTATATATTTGCTTCTTCTTTGCCTTTTTACTAAATCAAAAGCAACAAAAATATTTTCTTTCTTCTTTGTTTGTTTCTCTTGATTCTTTCTTGGTTCATTTTGTTTCTTTTTTATTTTTATCTTCAGTTTAAGTTTTGGTTTTTGAGTCAAGGTGCTTGTTTACTATTGTAACATCACCTTTGTATCTTATTTTTCATCTTTATGGCAAGAATAACCTCTTTTGAGAGGTGGGATCAGACAATAGTGATTTGCTGTCCAGAAAACAGATTCCTAAGCTTCACTACGAAAAATGTTAAAAATCACAGAAGAGGAATTTTGGCCTGAAATTTTACGACAGCAATATTCAGGTATTATTACACATTTTATTAGTTAAAAGTTTTCTGATTTGAGCAACGTAAGTGCCTCTGAAAATTCACTCTTTGCGGGCTGTTCAGTTTTTGACAGATTCTGTCTTTATTTTGCATTAGCCTCATTACTTGTGTTTTGTGTGGTTCTTTTGATCAATGAACAATACGCAACCATAGTAACAGTAGTTAATGTTTAGAATCAACTCATGATATGTCTTTGCTATACCTATGTGGATTTAATTTATGGAGACACTAACCCTCTAATCAAGTTTTATGATGAGTTTTGTGTAAAGAGAATTTTCAAGTGGAAGAGTTGAGGGTGATGAACAAAGATCAAGAGTGACAAACACTCAAACTTGGGGATGTTACCCTGGGCTCACCCTACATATTTCGAATACGTACAAGAATTCAAACTTGGGGATGCCAAGCCACCTAACTCCAACCATCTTGATACCAAGTAAGTAAGCCTAGCTATATGTCTATAAAGAAAGCGCTTTACGGGAGGCAACCCGGTTGTTTTTATTTTTGATTTTCTTTGTGTCCTCTTGCTGTAACAAGAGACTTAGTTTTTAATTTTTTTTCTGGAATTTTTAATAAAGTGCCAAGTTTTACCCGTTTTGGTTTGAAAAAGTTGCTCTTCGTATTCGGAGATTTTATTCCAGCACAAATCTATGCACGGTATGATTTTTCATTTCTATTCTGTAACTCCGAATGAGCTGAAATTTGAAATGTAATTGCAACTTTTCATCCTCTGTAAGCATGAATTTTTTAAGTTTTTTTCGACATATTTAAGTAGGGTATAAAAATGCGTTTTGCTGCTGCTGTTTTTCAGAACAGATTCTGTCCCATTTTGGTTGATGCATTCTTTGAACTTTTAACTTGAATATTTTTGATCCGATTGAGTTTATAAGTAGGCATACAACATTATATACTTTCTGGACATGTTTCACACTTTTGTTTAAGGATTTTATGCAGAAATCAATTCATTTGTCTATCACTACTAATGTCACCCCACAGAAAACAGATGGGAGAAACGGTGTTTTGAAGTTTTTCACAGGGATTAGAGGAGATGCACCAAGAGTTATCCAAGGATGGTGAAGACCATAAGCTTGGGGATGTGGAGACAACCCCACTGGACCAACACACTCTCGGTTTGCACACGTCTAACTTCTGTTTTTCGATCAATGCACTTTATCGCATAAATTTGGAGCGTCTTTTATTTTTGTTATTTCGGTTTGTTTTTTATTTGTGAGACTGATATCCCCCAAGAGCAGGGGATCACTGTAGCACCTCTCAATGTGGAAGTAGGGTATCGATCCGCAGGAGCAAGAAGGAAAAGTTATCTATTCCCTACAACTAAAGTGTAACAAGTTTTAGTTGATTATGCACTAAACAAGTTTAAAGAACAAGATGGTTGATTTAATGGATGAAAGTTTAATGTAACAAAACAAGAATGTAAAAGTGTCCCAATCCTCTTCAATGCAAGAGGACAAGACAAAGGTTTTCTCTTATAGGAACAATGGACATGGGTTCATGGGTTCACTCAATCCTCTCTCCCATCTATGGTGATTATCATGTTATAGATAAAAGGTACACACAATTGTCATGCTTTAATGGTAAACTTCTATGACGGCTACATGTCCTAAAACACATAGTTGAAAGAAAATAATCATTTGTGTTGCTAGGTCACCCTCGTAAGGCTAGCGTGGTTTGTTGTCACTCCCACATCATACTTCTTCCTTTTTACCCCCAGATAAAGGATGTTGGGATGTATTGTGTCACTCAATACATATGCCGTTGTCACATCGGCCATCCCGTACCTACATACATCATACTTCATAATGGACAATATTCTAAACACTAGTGCAATGATTCATAATTCGTGTGCATGACCACATCTCTCTCATCTATCTACACTTGGTGGTGTCAATCACCTCATGACAAGGATAAACAAGGCATTATGCATAAATCGAACCATCACATGCATCATAGAATATCTCCAAAGTATGACAAGTCATAAAAGATCCAACACAACGGTAAATGCATAACAAATATCATCTCATACCACAATATCCACCATAGGAATTACATAGATAGATCCATACTCATGCAAGGCACATCATATGGACTTCAACCATGATCATACATAGAGAGATTAGATCAAGTTACCACCACAAACCCAAAGTCCAGGGGGTGGACTACTCCCTCTTCATCATGGAGACGGTGGAGAAGTCGTTGGAGAAGATGGAGACCACGCCGGCAGCGCCCCGCCGGAGTTTTCCCCCTCCAATCTGCAACTCCAGGTCTCTGTTTCGTGGTTTCTGTGTTTCGGCGGCGCTCCCTTCCGAAAGCCGTCGGGGGACTATTTTTATAGTCGTTTTTAGGTCAAGACGGAGGCTCGGGGAAGAAGATCGACGCATTGGAGGCTCGAGGCCCAAGATAGGGGGTCCCACGCGGTCAAGGAATCTGACCGCGTGGGCCCACCTCTTTCGGCCCTCGGGTCTCCGTTTGTTCGCTTCCTTCGCTCCTCTGCTTCGTTCCTTCCAAAAACTGATCCCCGCAAAATATTAGGTCATTTGGACGTCATTTGGGTCCCTGAAACATCAAAATATAGAAAAATAGGGTTTTCTGCCAGTACAGGGTTAATTCCAGAAAAATAGGAAAAATGTGAAATATTCCCAAAATCAATATAAAACAATGATATAACCCTTATATGATGCAAATATGATTGAAATATAAGTAATATAATGCAAAGTTCATGTATGCATTTTACATGCATCAGAGACCACCACTATCATTTATATATGAGAGAGCTACTGGAAATTTGGGTTGAATTAAGTTGGATGCTATTAAAAGATTGGGAAAGGGATGTTTGAGTTGATTCAAAAGATACATATAGTTGCATGATTCATGTGCTTTTTAATGAGTATTAATTTGCAAGTGTTTTATCAAGAGCTATCTTTTATTCATGTTTTGATACTGAATGTTACTTTACTTTGTTTAACATGGATTGGTTAGTTCTATGGACACTTATGCATGCATTTAGACGGTCAACTTCTCTCTCTTGCTAACCCAAAAAATTCCAACAAGTAAAAACTTGTTTTCCAACACCTTCAACCAAAGTTTTTCCAGTGAGTCCACCATATCTACCTATTAGCTTTATGCTATTCCGAGTATGTTTATCATGTTATATTGTATTATCTATACTTTTGAATTAAAATGCTTATGTTATTGATTGTTATGGGAAAAGTTGGTTAAGGATCGATACTATACTTACACATTGAAGATTTCAACGATCCCCTATACTTGTGGGTATCAACGACCCCAATTCACTATACCACCCCCGATCGTCACGGCCGGCGGCATAGCTGCAAAGGTGGACATCGAAATGTCGATCACAACATTCATGTGACTCATGCTCGATCTTTTGATCTTCACGTGTTCCGAGGCTATGTCTGTACATACTAGGCTCGCCAATTAAACCTTAGTGTTTTGCTTGTGCAACGTGGCTTACACCCACGGTATGTGAACCCAGATACGTCAGACACCCGATCGTCACGGCCTGCCTCGTAACGGGGAACTGTTGGTGGTGCACACTAAGGGAGAACACAATTTTGGTATTTTATTAAGGGATCATCCTATTATAGCTACCGTCGTATATCTAATATATATAAGCTATTGGGTTACGTAACAGAATTTAAAAAATTCCAACCTACGCAACATCCAGGAACAACTATGAAGATACAAGCGAGGTTAGTACTGTTTCGTTACCAACAACGAGATGCGGAAGAGTTGTCGGTGACGATGTCGATGAAGCCTGATGAAGATTCTCACGGCCAAGCCTGGCGGTGAGAATGTCGCTGATCCCGCGTACAGCCTTCTGGATCCAGCAGAGTGAGGGCCAAACGTCTATGACGTATCGCCCCTCCGAGAGCTCGCACACGTTTATCCGTCAAAGTCCAGCAGCGATTCGCCGTGCCAGAGTTAAGAGCTACTGGTGTACGTAAGGTGGAGAGAACCCCAACACATGGGAGAGAGGGAGAGAGATTAGATCTGAAACTTGAGAGCCCTCGGGAAGAGATCTCTAAATTATCTCACTCCAAAAGGAGAGGGGGGTGGGGTTTATATAGGAGATCCAAGTGGTAGAGGGACTTGGAAAAGGGGAAAGCTTTCCCCTAGTCCAACTAGGTTTGGGCAAGGCGAAAGCTCCCCATGTCCAATTCTGTTTGGGAGGAGGAGTAGGAGTGGGACTCCAACTCCCCCCACCGCCTCAACCGCCGCCGCCTTGGGGTGGGGCCCGCCCTGGCCGCACCGACCTAGGTGGGGTCGGGCCCACCCTAGGCCGTCCGGCCTCTTGGCCGCCACCGCCTCACCCCAATGGGCACTGAGGCCCATTAGGGTTTCGGCTTGGAGGGGAGCCTCCCCTCCTGGCGCCTTGGCCCACCACTACTAGTGGTGGTGCGGATGTCATGTGGGCCCCGAGGGTCCATGTGGCAGCCACCTTTTATTGGCCTTCTTAAATAAATAATTTCCCCTTTTTTATTTTATTAAATAAATTAATATTTAATTAATTAATACTTTGTCTAATTAATTCCCATAATTAATTACTTATCATATAAGCATATTTACATGATCTGGGACACCCAGTGTCCGCCGACAAAATACACTGGATAATTATTTCCTTCTATATAAACCTTCTTTCTTTATGATCCAATCTCTGAATATTATTCTATCACTCCGGAACCATCCCAGGTGATACTCCTTTTCTACTCCTAACCAAACTACATATACAGCAGACTTTGACGTCTTAAGTGTGTGACCCCTACAAGTTCGATAACGTATAGCTATAATTGGAAATGCCTATCCAATCACTTGTCAGGGTCAGAACCATGGACGTTCTGAATGATTGCTATCGTTATGCGAAGGCACTCTGATGAACCTGTTTGATTAACATGTTCGTTCCCATCACTTAACGATACTCATCAAATACCCAGGGCGAGATATATGACATTAACGTAAATGATAGCATTCATTTACTATGTCACTTTATCCCTGTTACCGGTATGATGCCATTACTCTTTACCCGTGTTCGAGCATCCCATGATATTTGCATATCACTCCTTTGTCTGCGCAGACTTATCGATGGACGCTTTCCCACTAGAGTGGATCCAGGTTGTATCTCTCTATATTACCTAGAGGTGTGATTCCCAGTCTTGAACGACTATGATCAATATACACCTTCGAGGTTACCCAGCGATAGCCGTTTTGATCACCCTATTACGGTCGTGATACTTGACTATGCCAAAGCAACCTTTCTAGTATACACAACCATAAATTCTCATGGTCTAAGGAATAAACAAACAACCAATCTTAGACTATACTATTTTACTCCAAAACTTGATCTCGTAGTATATCATACTTTTGGGTCTTCCTAGACACAGTGTTTAACTTAACAATGTGCTCTCATTAATAATGGCAAGAACTTTTGCCCATGGCTGGAAAACACCACCATCCAGTATTAACGAGTTTGTCCAAGAGACATGACAAAGGGTAATCGGGGTTTGTTTATATCCTTACACGTGCGTATGTGTTTCCCTATAAATCTCACATTTATAGACCATAGCAGTTATAGCATAAAGATATAATTCATTAATCATGAAACAGATGTATATTTATTGTCCGTCAGGGCATACATCCAACAGTCTCCCACTTGCACTTAGATACAATAACTATCTATTACATTAAACCTTCTTTAAGACCGATGTTAAACCGGCGAGGTTCAAACTTCAAGCATTGGAGTGCTTTTGTCATAGGATCACCAACATTGTCAATAGTATGAACTCTACGTATTGCAGTGTGCCCTTTAGCTACATGATCTCTGATGATGTGATCCTTGCATTCTATGTGCTTGGCTTTGTTGTGAGACCTCGGATCCTTTGCCAGAGCCACGACACTATTGTTGTCACAATAGAGCTCGATTGGATCTGCCACTGAAGGAACCACTCCCAGTTCAGTGATGAACTTATTTATCCAATAGCTGTCCTTGACTGCTTCAGATGCCGCCACATATTCCGCCTCCATTGTAGAGTCTGCCACCGTGCCTTGCTTGGAGCTTCTCCAGCTGATTGCACCGCTGTTAAGAACGAACACGTAACCTGATTGTGCTTTGGAATCGTCTGGATCAGACTGAAATCCTGAGTCAGTGTAACCCTTTACTCTGAGCTACTCATCCCCTCCATAGACT
Source organism: Poa pratensis (assembly GCA_947311845.1). Classification (NCBI taxonomy): domain Eukaryota; kingdom Viridiplantae; phylum Streptophyta; class Magnoliopsida; order Poales; family Poaceae; genus Poa; species Poa pratensis. The sequence continues at coordinate 18,976,473 of CAMZMU010000083.1, read as the reverse complement.
AGGAACATGTCCTTAGTTCTCCTGAGGTATTTCAGAATGTTTTTAACTGCTGTCCAGTGGACCTTACCAAACTCAGATTGAAATCTGCTGGTAACACTTAGGGCATATGCCACGTCGGGACGTGTGCATGTCATTGCGTACATAATAGAACCTATTGCCGGAGCATAAGGTATATCCATCATTTCCTTTTGCTCAGTAACTATCGTAGGACAGTACTTCTTGCTCAAGATAATTCCAGGCGACATGGGAATGTTGCCTTTCTTGGAATTGACCATGTTGAATCTTTTCAACACCTTTTCTATATAAGTACTTTGGCTAAGACCTATTAGGCGTCTTTCTCTATCGCGATAGATCTTGATGCCTAATATGTAAGCAGCCTCTCCTAAGTCCTTCATCGCAAAACTCTTTTCCAATGAAGCTTTAACTTCCCCAAGAAATATCTTATCATTACCTAGTAACAATATATCATCGACACAGAGAATCAGAAATGCTATCGAACTCCCAGTTTCCTTCTTGTATACACAAGTTTCCTCGAAATTCTGAAAGAAGCCAAAGCTTTTGACTACCTCATCAAATCGAATATTCCAACTCCGTGATGCTTGCTCGAGACCATAAATGGATCTCTTTAGCTTGCACACCATGTTAGCTTTCTTTGGATCGACAAACCTTCGGGCTGTACCATGTACACGTCCTTAGTTAGATTTCCATTTAGGAAAGTTGTTTTGACATCCATCTGCCAGATTTCATAATCATGGAAGGCAGCTATAGCTAACATTATCCTTACAGACTTAAGCATTGCTACGGCAGAGAATGTCTCCTCGTAGTCTACACCATGAATTTGTCGAAAACCCTATGCGACAAGGCGCGCTTTATGAACGGTAACATTACCATCCGCGTCTGTCTTCTTCTTGAAGATCCTTTTACATTCTATTGGTCTCACTTCCTTAGGAAGATCAACCAAATCCCAGACTTCATTGTTGTACATGGACTTCATTTTAGAATTCATGGCTACTTGCCATTTGTTGGAATCTACATCATCCATTGCTTCCTTATAACATGCAGGCTCATCCTCTTCGAGAAGAAGAACTTCATCCATGATGAAAACTTCTTGCTCGTCATTCTTAAGTAAGAAAACTTCATTCTCAAAAAAACCGAGGTTGTTCGCGAACTCTGGTTCCCTTTCTTATCTGAGGATTGGACCTGACTGGATCTTCTTCATCCTCTGGAGGAGGAGTCGGAATCTCCGTATCAGTAGCTGAGTTAGTGACAGGAATTGCTTCCGTTGCACTCACTCTGACTATCTCTTCAGAAGATTGTAAAATTTCATCGAGACTTACCGTCCTCCCACTGACTTCTTTTGAAAGATAATCTTTCTCAAGAAATACGCCATTCCGGGCAACGAAAATCCTGCCCTCGGCCTTGTTATAAAAGGTGTATCCGATGGTGTCTCTAGGATACCCTATTAAAACACATTTGTCAGACCTTGGCTCAAGTTTCGTGGACTGCAATCGTTTAACATAAACATCGCATCCCCAAACCTTGAGGTGTTTTAGGCTGGGTGGTTTTCCCATCCAAATCTCATAAGGAGTTGTCTTGACTGCTTTGGACGATGATCTGTTTAAAGTGTAAGCTGCTGTTTCTAGAGCATATCCCCAAAAAGATAGTGGTAAATCAGATAGTGCCAACATAGACCTAACCGAATCCATAAGGGTGCGATTACGTCTCTCCGAAACTCCGTTTCTTTGCGGTGTTCCAGGCGGCGTGAGCTGTGGTACAATTCCACGCTCCTTCATGTGTTGACTGAACTCATGACTAAGATATTCTCCACCACGATCAGATCGTAGGTACTTTATCTTCCTGTCATGTTTATTCTCTACTTCATTATGAAACTCTTTGAATTTCTCAAAGGTCTCCGACTTTTGCTTCATCAAGTATATATAACCATACCTACTTAAGTCATCAGTAAATTTCACAAAGTAAAGATATCCACCGCGCGCTGGAATGTTCAGAGGTCCACATATGTCAGTATGTATGATCTCGAGCAATTCCGTAGCCCGTTCAACTATACCGCTAAACGGTGTCTTGGCCAACTTTCCCATCAGACATGCCTCACACTGATCAAATGACTCTTCATCAAATGATTGAAACAACCCATCAGAATAGAGTTGTTTCATGCGGCCCTTTCCGATGTGCCCAAGACGACAGTTCCAAGTGTAAGTATCATCTTTCACTACTTTCAGTCGTTTTGCATTAACGTGTAATATGTCTTTTATCCTTCCAAGATTCAATACAAACAGACCATCTACCAGAGGGGCTGATCCGTAAAATGCACCCTTATAATAAATCGAACATCCATTGTTCTCAGAATTAAAAGAATACCCGTCACGCAAGAGTCATGACCCTGAAATGATGTTCTTGCTCAATGTTGGTACATAGTAGCAATTACGCATTTCCAAAATGAATCCTGAAGGTAAATGAAGGTTCATGGTACCGATGGAACGGACGCTAACTTGCATTCTATTTCCAACCCTCATGCACACTTCTCCTGGATTTAACTTCCTCACATCTTTTAAACCACTCGTCGTGTTGCAAATGTGTGCAACCGACCCAGTGTCAAAGATCCAAGAATTACTGTGAGGTCCAGTTAAATACACATCCCACACATTAATGACTTTGGGATTTCCAATCCCCAAATTATCCACTAAATTGAGATCCTCTTCCTCCATTCTTTGTGATGCCTTGTTGGAGACACCAACCCTTTTGCAGTTCTTAATCTTAGCTTCCGCTATGATCAGTTTCCGAGTAAGCTCTCCATGCTTATGTCACTACCAATCAAATCAGAATTTTGAATGTATCCGCTGTAAGGCGGCGGTAGCGACATCAGCAGCACTGTACGACACGCTTGGGCATTCATTGGAAATCCTAGATCTTCCAACTTTTGATTAAGCTTAATCATGCTAGCCAAGTGGTCATTGAGCGAACCCTTCATGTCTAGCTTACAACTGAAGAGAAGTTTAGTGATTGCATAACACACAATTTAACTTTCTCCCTGAACAGACTATGCAACTCTGTGAGCACATCATATGCACTAGCTTTCTCAAAGTGAGTGTGCAATTGTCTATCCATGTGAGCTAACATTAATTCCTTTACTGCTTTTTCATCACGTACATAATTGTCATGCCATGACAACTCAGAGGGAGGTGCATCTAGAACATAAAATTTCCTATTTTCTCTAAGTCTACCTCTAAGGGTGCACATCCAATCTACAAAGTTGTTTCCATTAACAGTTAAAGTTTCCATTTTACAAAGCAGGTTAATGTCGGCAGGCTTTTATCTACAATGATAGCAAATTCCATTTTAGACTCTTTTTCATGATTAATATGCACAAGTTAAAATGATACGTTTTAACTAAAGTGTGCTCCCACTGAAACTGATATTCCTCATGATCAGTTGAACAGTGATTCAGAATCCTCATCCATTAATAGTAGGAAGGATGGATACACCGCATCCACTATGGCAAAAGGGTAGGCCAACTTGCCAATCACTTCCAGCCATGATTTCCGTTCATCTTTCGATGTAGTGCTCCGAACTCATAACTAGTTATGCCAGGACTTCGAGACAGCATGCTGCTAGAACGGTTCGTGCCCGCCTCCCAAACCCTTGGCACACATTACTCATGGATACATGGCGTACGGCGACAAGCATCTGGCTTGACGGTGCCACGGTTGGATGAGCACGATCTCCTTGATATTGGACTTGAGGAATCACCCTAATAATCACGACTACTGCGCAACCAAAAGAGTGCAATAACAAAAAGGATAAACTTTCACAGAAAAATAGTGATGTAGTATAGTCCTCTCGTTCTTCATTATGGCTTCAAGAACTCCTTCTTTATACCACTCCTTGTCGTCGAGGTCTACGATGCCATCTTCATGTCCGTCTCCTATTTCTAAGAAACGAAAAACATGTGGCACGCAGGCCAAAGATAGCAATCATGTGGTTTCCAACCATCATGCTTTAAAGTCCGACACGCAGGTCAGAATTACAGATGATAGTATTTCATACAACGCTTGAATAAAATTAAAGGACTATACCACATCACATCACATGTCCTGCAAAAACAAGTTAGACGCCTCTAACGGTTGTGTTTGCAATTTTACGAGGCTTTAGGATTTACGAGTAAGACCGTCACTGCCTACGTTCAGAACCAAGCATGATTATTCATGTTACTAGATTGACCTTGCGGGGTGATTGTCATCCCAACATTACGAAAAAGTTGCGGACCCCAATCTAGACGATTGCCAAAGCACATGACCCCGTGTGGACCTAGTCCACATGGTCCTTCCGCTATCAATTCGACGTATACCAACTATAGATAGATTCGAAGTTACTGTAGCACTTCGTTGGCGCCAACAAGCATACTAAGAGCAGCCGGAAGGTCCGCAGATTGCTAGAAGTTCGAGATCTAACTATGCCATTAGAAACAAGACAAGACTGCTATTGGGAAGTAATCATAAATAATCTAAATGTCAGAAGAGCTCAATGACATACCCACACAAACTTGTGCGGTGCCCGCATAGACTTATGTGCTCTAGTATGTACCTGTACCTACTCATAGATCGCTCTGATACCACTATTGGGTTACCTAGCAGAATTTAAAAAATTCCAACCTACGCAACATTGTTGGAATAATCCCAACTAGGTAGTACTAGTTTTGGAAAGTGTTGATTACTTTCCTAGACTAGCTATGTTTCCGTGTCATAGTAGGTAATTAATAGGAAGTAGTATGAAGAGTCGGTTTACTTTCCTAGATTGTTTGAATACGATTCCTACTGGGTATAGTTTGCTGGGTCGTGATGTGTGCATATAAACACATCAGGTTGTAGCTTTTGATGTACCAAGAAAATTGAAAAATAAAGAGAAGATTTGGAGGATGCGACACGCGCCCCTGGCCACAACTTTTCGTGTGCGTGTGTTCATTTAGTTGTATATAATCAATCATGTGGACGAAACCCAACAATTGGTATCAGAGCGAGGTCGAAGATTTGAAGCCACGCTTGCCCCGGGGAGGCGACCCGTACTAGCGCCTCGGGGCGGGCGATCGTCGTTCGGTGGAACGGCGCAGAGGAGGCGACATGGAGCTGTCGTCGGCAAGGCGTTGGAGGTAGATGATCGTTGGTGAGAGCGGTAAACCCCGTCAAGATCGTCATCAGGGGGAGTATGAATTCGTTAAGTTGTGGCCAGGGGCGCGTGTCGCATCCTCCAAATCTTCTCTTTATTTCTCAATTTTCTAGGTACATCAAAAGCTACAACCTGATGTGTTTATATACACACATCACGACCCAGCAAACTATACCCAGTAGGAATCGTATTCAAACAATCTAGGAAAGTAAACCGACTCTTCATACTACTTCCTATTCATTACCTACTATGACACGGAAACATAGCTAGTCTAGGAAAGTAATCAACACTTTCCAAAACTAGTACTACCTAGTTTGGATTATTCCAACATTCTCCCCCTAATCCAAACTTGTCGTCTCCTCGTGTTTTTCATGGTCTTACTCGCCGAAGCTTCACAACTCGATGACTCAACTCAACGTGCTCTCCGGATTACTAGCCCACGCTGTCGCATCTTAGCGTGCCACATGCAGACTAAACGCATAGCCTCATGCAGGAACACATCTTAACCGGTTCGCATCCATCTTCACGTTGGTCTTCGTCTTCTCGTTGAGACACGCAGATAGCCACCCGCCATCTTGTCTCCGCGCACGTCTTCGTTCCTTGGAGATACACCTTCACTAGAGCACCTCGACCGTGACGTCTCACGCCTTCGCCCCTTGGAGATACACCTCACTGGAGTCCCTCGACCTTGACGCGCTTCAACTGCAACGAACGCCCAGCAGACCAACACTTGGACACAACTTTACTCCTCATCCCTGTTGTAGGTGACGCATCTTACCAAACAACACTTCACGTCCGGCGGCAGCACAACTCGTCATGTACGCGCAACACATCTTTTTGTACATGAACTCGCCGAAACTTGTTACCTTTTCCCAAGATCGAACGCACGATCTCGCGGCAATTCCACTAGTCTAGCGGCAACACGACTCGCCGCATACGGGCAACAAAACTTCCGTATACGAACTCGCTGGAACTTCGATCACGAACAGAACCGCAAGGAAACAAATCTTTTTTCCACTCGCTCCCGCACACAATCTTCTCCGCCAGTAACACAACTGCCGCAGAAAAACTTACAACCACAAGCTCTTGGACGCATCTTGCAAGAACTCATGCGCATTCTAACAAACATCCAGGAACAACTATGAAGATACAAGCGAGGTTAGTATTATTTTGTTACCAACAACTAGATGCGGAAGAGTTGTCGGTGACGATGTCGATGAAGCCTGATGAAGATTTTCACGGCCAAGCCTGGCGGTGAGAATGTCGCCGATCCCGCGTACAGCCTTCTGGATCCAGCAGAGTGAGGGCCAAACGTCTATGACGTATCACCCCTCCGAGAGCTCACACACGTACGTCCGTCAAAGTCTAGCAGCGCTTCGCCGTGCCAGAGTTAAGAGCTACTGGTGTACGTATGGTGGAGAGAACCCCAACACATGGGCGAGAGGGAGAGAGATTAGATCTAAAACTTGAGAGCCCTCGGGAAGAGATCTCTAAATTATCTCACTCCAAAAGGAGAGGGGGTGGGGTTTATATAGGAGATCCAAGGGGTAGAGGGACTTGGGAAAGGGGAAAGTTTTCCCCTAGTCCAACTAGGTTTGGGCAAGGGGAAAGCTCCCCATGCCCAATTCGGTTTGGGAGGAGGAGTTGGAGTGGGACTCAAACTGCCCCCCACCGCCTCAACCGCCGCCGCCTTGGGATGGGGCCCACCCTGGCCGCACCGACCTAGGTGGGGTCAGGCCCACCCTAGGCCGGCCGGCCCCTTGGCCGCCGCCGCCTCCCCCCCCCATGGGCCCTGAGTCCCATTAGGGTTTCGGCTTGGAGGGGGATCCTCCCCTCCTGGCGCCTTGGCCCGGTGGTGGTGCGGCTGTCATGTGGGCCCCTAGGGTCCATGTGGCAGCCACCTTTTATTGGCCTTCTTAAATAAATAATTTCTCCTTTTCATTTAATTAAATAAATAAATTAATATTTAATTAATTAATACTTTGTCTAATTAATTCCTAGAATTAATTACTTATCATATAACCATATTTACATGATCCGGGACACCCAGTGTCCGCCGACAAAATACACTGGATAATTATTTCCTTCTATATAAATCTTCTTTCTTTATGATCCAATCTCTGAATATTATTCTATCACTCCGGAACCATCCCAGGTGATACTCCTTTTCTACTCCTAACCAAACTACGTATACAGCAAACTTTGACGTCTTAAGTGTGTGACCCCTACAGGTTCGATAACGTATAGCTATAATTGGAAATGCCTATCCAATCACTTGCCAGGGTCAGAACCATGGACGTTCTGAATGACTGCTATCGTTATGCGAAGGCACTCTGATGAACCCGTTTGATTAACATGTTCGTTCCCATCACTTCACGATACTCATCAAATACCCAGGGCGAGATATATGACATTACCGTAAATGATAGCTTTCATTTACTATGTCACTTTATCCCTGCTACCGGTATGATGCCATTACTCTTTACCCGTGTTCGAGCATCCCATGATATTTGCATATCACACATTTGTCTGCGCAGACTTATCGATGGACGCTTTCCCACTAGAGTGGATCCAGCAGGTTGTATCTCTCTATATTACCTAGAGGTGTGATTCCCAGTCTTGAACTACTATGATCAATATATACCTTCGAGGTTACCCAGCGATAGCCGTTTTGATCACCCTATTACGGCTGTGATACTTGACTATGCCAAAGCAACCTTTCTAGTATACACAACCATAAATTCTCATGGTCTAAGGAATAAACAAGCAATCAATCTTAGACTATACTATTTTACTCCAAAACTTGATCTCGTACTATATCATACTTTTGGGTCTTCCCAGACACAGTGTTTAACTTAACAATGTGCTCTCATTAATAATGGCAAGAACTTTTGTCCATGGCTGGAAAACATCACCATCCAGTATTAACGAGTTTGTCCAAGAGACATGACAAAGGGTAATCGGGGTTTGTTTATATCCTTACACGTGTGTATGTGTTTCCCTATAAATCTCACATTTATAGACCATAGCAGTTATAGCATAAAGATATAATTCATTAATCATGAAACGGATGTATATTTATTGTCTCTCAGGGCATACATCCAACATAAACAATCAATAGGATATACACACATCAATACAATATCAAATAATGAAATGAAGTGCGATATGACATGGCCTTGCGCCTTGATCTCCATGGCGAGACCCGGCATGGCTCTGTGTCCATGGCGCCACCTTATGCCTCTAATAGTTTGAAGAATTCATAATACTTACCGTAACCATGTCATATTAAAAGCCTCTGCAAAACAAAGTTAGACGTTTCTACCTTCTTAGGTTTTGCAAGTTTTAGGTGGCTTCTAGGGATTTCGCAAGAGAACCGTTTCTTACCTACGAGCTTGAACCACAACATTGATCAAATCATTGTATGTTTTTTATCCCTTTCGGGCCCTCCATTGAAGATGCCAAGGTCATCTATTGAGAGAGAGACAGACACCCACCAGCCGCATATATGGTACAAGCCATATGTCAGTTGCGGAATCAGTCTCGTTTAAGCGTACGCGTAAGGTCGGTCCGGGCCGCTTCATCAACTCAATGCCGACAACAGAAGAAAATGCACGCGAGAGGGTAACAATGCTAAGATCAATGCCCACATTCAACATGTGTTCTAACCGTACCAACAAAACTACGCATAGATCGGGTCTAATACCACTAAAGGGGTTCGTAGCAGAAAACAATAATTTTTCTAACTTACGTACGCCAAAACTTAGACAAGGATCAATCTATTTAGTAATGTTGTAACGGAGAAGATATCGGTAACATACCCTTGTAGACCGATAGCAGGGATTACGCTCCCGCAAAGCGTTGTCGATGTAGACGACGTAGCCGACCTCGAGGTCGCGAAGAACTTGGCGCGACGAAGACGAAAGCGGCGCGACGATGACGCCCTGGCATCCCGAGTGAGGCACCTCCGAGTACTCGCACACGTGCGAATCTTGACGATGACTCCCGGGCTCTCCGAGTTAGTCTCCATCCAAGATGCACCTCCACAGAGTTGGAGGGGAGGAGCACCACCCTACCACGACGCATCGAGGGGGAGCCGGAGCTCCTCCCGACGCTGCAGCATTGGAGGACAGGCCGAGCCACAACATCGGAGACACTAAAGGAGAGGAGAGGATCTCAGATGCCGGAACGCCGGGAACAAAGGACAAAATATTTTATTTTGAACTGTGAGACCACCCTACCAGTTAAGCAAGCCAGCAATAGTGTTTAATTACGTGTTGTTTCGCTCTTTGTCTGCCTATCTCTAACATCTCCAGAAGATCGATCATGCCCAATATTTGAGCGCCGTTTTGGCACCCGGGAGCATATGCTCCCGGTATTTTCAAAAAAAATTCAAAATTTGAAAACTTATCAAAAAAATCTGAAAAAAATCATGCACGTACCTGACCATGGTACGCACCACCGTGTTTTTTTTCGTGCCGAAATGACATCGTACGCGCCCTGTACAAAAATGACAAATTTCCTGTCAGGATCTGACAGGAAATTTGTCATTTTTGTACAGGGCGCGTACGATGTCATTTCGGCACGAAAAAAAACACGGTGGTGCGTACCATGGTCAGGTACGTGCATGATTTTTTTCAGATTTTTTTGATAAGTTTTCAAATTTTGAATTTTTTTTGAAAATACCGGGAGCATATGCTCCCGGGTGCCAATGCGAATTTCCGCCCAATATTGTACTACTATGCACGTGGGACTAAAGTATTGTTTTAAAATAAAACGGAAGGGGTTATTGTTTCGTGGAAACTTCTGCTTTGCCAGGGAGGATTAGTCAGATCTTCTTGATCGAGGGATTAAATTATCTTATATCTGAAACTTCTTCCAAGAAAATGGCAGGAAACAAATAGAGTAGAAACCACATGTCCGATTTCGTGCCCGGATAACTAACGAAAGAAATGTTCCAACATGTAGTCAAAACTCATTGTTGCACAGCGCCACAGCACAGCTCATCTCTTTCGTAATTAAACAGAGACGATTAGTCGTCTAAATAAAACTTTAAAAACTTGAGGTCGAGATGCGACGAGGAGGTGGACAATAGTTTCTAGAGTCTAGACCCTTCTCTGACTCCGTTTCGATTTTTTAGTGGTGGCGTTACGGCGATGTGTTTGTCTTTGGGAACTTCGGATCGATGATGAGAGGCCGTGCAGTCCTGTCGGCAGTAACGGTAGAAAACGCGTGTCTGGTCACGCGTACACAGTTCCGTGAGACCGAGAGTTAAGATCAGGTTGATTTTGCAAAAAAAAAAAAACAGCGATGACGTTTGAGCTCACCACCTCACTGAACAAGTGAACAAGTGACTCTGTGTGCCACTGCCACCTTTCTCAACAGTGGAAGAACCAGCCAAGCAAACAACTTATGTGTCAGGTGCCTGACATTTTTGTTGAAACGGGGCAAAACGTTTATCCCAATATATTAATTAAATAGAAGAAAATTATCCAGTTAATTAATAGAAACCCAGACAAAAAAGTTACAACAAAAACCCATGCGAACTAGTATTCCCAAAACATGGGACTCCCAAACTGCATAGGTAGACTAACCCCACACATAGGATCCGAGAGACTCATAGTTTTTGTTTTATCTGTAAAGGGATTCCTCCCTAACTTGAAATTCTGTACATAACACTCTTTTCTATCTAATCGAAAGACAGAACGACTGCCATGTTACTCAAAGGGAACACCACTGAAAACCTGATATGAGAGCAAACATATCTCACTTCACGTGTTCCTCGCATTTCTATCCATGATCCAATCAGAGCATCTACAAGAGAGCAGATAATACAGAGCAGGACACTTCGATCGACACCAAAAAGAAATGATAATGTTACGTAGCGACGTTTCTTCGGCCGAGCAGTACCCGGCAGGCGGCAGCCACGTTTTGACGCGTCTCAGGATGGACGCAACCACCAGGCCGGCGCACGGGCCGATCTGGCGGCGGCGTCGGCCGTCGGCGCACGACGGCGAGCAACACGGCGACACACGGCTAACAAGTCAACTGGAATCCACTCCCTCCTCCTGGGGCCGGACGCGATCATTTTCGTGGAGATTTTCCGGGAGCACCACGCGTCGGACGGACGGTGAGATTTTCCGGGAGCACGGCGCAACGGAAAAGCTGCCGCGCGCACCACCGCCACTGCCACCTGCCCGAGCGGCCGACGAACATTCGACACGACGGGGTACCATTGTTGGCGTGGCGTGGCTTCGAAGTGCAACTGAATGATACGAGGAAGGTAAAACGTTTTTTTGGGTGGCTTAGCCTTGTCCGGTTGTCCTCCGGCTAGACGTCCAGCAGCTTCTGCTCTCTGCGAGCGTTGGTCAACGAGCACGGGATGTCGACCAAGAAAGGACAGCCGAGAGAGGGATTTTTTTGTTTTCGCAGGCCTTCTTGTTCAATTCAGGGAGGCCCACTTTACTTAACTATTTAGAGTGCCTTGGCTGGCTGGGGAATTGGGATTTTTTTTTTGGTTCCGAACTAGGAATTAGGACCATTTGATGTGCTAGAACCAATCAAATCCTCCTGTGTTGTACACTTTTTATCAACTGAATGTACTTTTGTTTGCAAAGACCCATGTCTCCATCTATTAATTAAAATGGAGAGAGCTATTCAGTTAATTAGGGAAAACATGGAAAAAATCAAGATGCAAACCCAAAGACCGATTATCATTGCGCCAACATGGAACCTCCAGCAAACCTGGCTATCGGCACAAAAGCCACAAACCTCCGAAAAGAGAAGAGCGGTCGAGGCTAATGACGAAGCTGGAGCGGAAGCTGGGGCAGCGTAGGTCTGGCGGTAGAGGCGTCGTAGTTCCGCGATTAGCTTGGCAATGCCTTCAATATAACTGGCCATGGGCCGGGCCTAAAAAAGCCCACGGTCGAAATCCCAGGCCCATCTGACCTTCGGGACTATATTTCAGACCGAGGCCCTCCATGACTGCAAAAGCCCATCGAGCTTTTGGGCCTCTTACTTAAAACACCAATATGCAAAGCCCAGACCTAGTCCCATGCGACCTTCGGGCTGAAATCTCAGGGCCAGCCCAGCCCATGGCCCGCCCAGGCCCTAGAATTTCGGTCCAGGCCGGGCTTTCCATGGCCAGATATAGCCTTTATGATCCTTGGATTTAGATAGGGCCTCCACTGCTGCGATATACTTCGACCTCACTGTGGATAGGTATTTCCTAGCAGCTCTGGTGACCGGGATATTGGTGCATTGAGATATTTAGCATACAGCCTTTCATGTCAACGATTGTACAGTACTATTGCAATTATTCTCTTGAGACCAGATCACACCCGTGCCGCACGAATGAACATCACGTGCCAATTGCGACTTGAAACTCAGCAGAACAAGTGGAAAATATCTGCGAGGTAAGATGTCTACGTTTTAAGAATCAAAGACCAGTCAGTGACGTGATCTCTGAATAAAGTCATCCCACGCCGCGTGATGCAAGCATATATACTGTTGTCTGTTGATGATTAGTTCTGACTTCTGAAGATATGTACTCCCTCCGTTCCAATTTAATTGACTTGCTATTCACCAAATGTGGATGTATCTAGACATGTAACATGTCTAGATACATCCACATTTGGTGAATAGCAAGTCAATTAAATTGGAACGGAGGAAGTATGTATGAAAGTTAGCCTCAATCACTCAAGCATAAGAACACATGCTTATAAATAAACTTGTTAGGATCGGAGGCGCATGATCCGTTCAGCCTGCGGTGTTCAGATTAAGAAACGGCAACATGCTGAGTTCAGCCTGCGGTGTCACTATGTTGGACAGGAGTGTTCATCTGTTGGGAACTTCGGATAGAGACTCACGCCATAACAAGCTGTTGCTTGTTCGTGTTATGTTTTGGGGGATTTTGGACGGGAGTAATGCATGGTTTCTTCTAGGAGACAGAAACCAATTAGGCGACTGAAACATTTGAAAGTCAAGAAGTGATTAATGATCTTGCTTGGCGAAAATTAACGCGTCATAGCACGTGGATAGTAAGAGATGCTACCTTTTTTTTCTATTCTTCGAGAGGATAACACGCAATGGTTACTGAAAGATCATTCGGAAAACAAGTCCAATGAAAGATTACGTCATGAACACAGAGCACGTAAAACAGTACAATCTAAGATCACAGAGAGGAGATGATGTGTTTAGATGGTACCCGTAGACTGTAGTAGATGGTTGCTAACAAATATTGGATGCAAATATAGGGCCTAGCACAAAATCTCCACTTTTGCATAATATTGAATAAACATGTAGCCAAACGTTCATTTTTTTAACAAAAGCAAAAGATTTGCCTATTAGAATAAATAAGGAGTTTAGGTTATAAGCTAAGACGAGAGACTCCTGGGAAAAAGCCTACTCTCACGGCAGATATCACTCAAACGTTTTGGCCCCACGGCGGCCCAAAGAGCGGCATTCCGTTTAATGGCCAAAATTACAGAGAAAGGCATGCAAGCGAAGTTTTGAAAGACCCTTGAATTACGCTCGTTCCTAATTTTTGAAGCACCGAGCTTTAGCAATGCTGAAAACCCTTTCCGGTGCTGGCGCTAGCCGTAGCCAGACATTCATACCTTTCAGGTAATTGATAGTCCTGGTTTTTTACATCTTTGTTCAATTTTTAAATATTTGGCCAGTTCCATTTATCTATTGATGGACGAGTATTTTTATAATGGAGCTTTAAGTTTTCTTGTGCACACAAAAATATTATTTTGCGGGTGCACCAGAAGTTTCGAATTCCTTACAAGACAACGGGCATATGTTTCTTTTTAAGGCGAATTGGGCCAACTGGTAATTAGGATATCGTTTTCAAAACCTGACGCTTATTTCTTAATAATTCAAATTTGTTGCCCATTGGGCTTCTTTTGGTCGAAAAAAGTAATTTGTCAGGCCCATAAAAGTGCTTGCATTCAGCGCTTGTGTCGTCGGATGGGAAAATGCTATTTGCCGCCCGTCGTGGCATGGAAGGTTCACGCCGCACACCCCCGTCTCTGCAACTGGCGGCCCAATAGTCCATTTTGGGTTTTCCGTTATTTCATTATATTCTCTCTTTTTCATATTCTGCTTTGTTTCATTTTTCCTTTCCTTTTCTGTTACCATTTACTTTACATTTTAGTTTTTAAAATATTTTGAATAATGTTCAATATTCCAAATGTTCTAATTTTCAAAATGTTCAAATTTTGAAAAAAGTTTCAGATTTCGACAATGTTTAGTTTTAAGAATGTTCAGATTTTGAAAAATATTTTCACATATGGAAAATTTAAATTTGAAAATCGTTTTGATTTGAAAAAATTTCAGATTGAATAATATTTAGATTTTTAAAAATGTTCAGATTTTGGTAATTTTGAGATTTTGAAAAATATTTTCACATTTGGACAAAGTTCAAATTTTTAAATCATTCGAACTTGAAAAAGGTCAGATTTGAAAAAATGTTTTCAATTTTGATATTAAAAAATCCTTATATAATTTATTTACACTGTTAAACAAGCCCTTATTAATAAATAGAAACGTAACAAAAATTATAAAATGTACTAAAAAACATTACTTTTTCTATTTGGCGGCATTTTGTAGCGGCCGTGTAGCTTCTCATGTAGGCGGTGCAGGGATGTCGCGCCCCTAAATGCGGCAAATAGGAGCTCCCCGTTGGATACGAGGCTACGGACGCAAGAGCCAAGAGGCCTCTGCAGTTTTCCTTCATCTAGATAACAACAGCAGGTTTTTTTTTTTAGGGGAGATAACAACAGCAGGTGTTTATCTAAATTAAAAAGACCATAGTAACAGGCCATTCTCAACAGAAGGCCACGACTGTATTCGCTAACAAGCCCCAACGCTTGGGTCAGAGACGGCCCAACTTACAGCATAGGCTGTACAAACCACGAAGGAAGGATTTTCAGGGATTTCGCCAAAAGGCTGTTTGGTGTAACGTATCCCTGAAGCCTAGGCCGAGCATTTTCAAATCAAACTTCTCATATTCTCTTCTTAGCTGGTGATTCTCAAGGGAAAAATATAACTTTATTGTAGTAAAAAGTAATATACAATTGTGTTTTCTATGAAAATATATACTAGCTAAAGGACCGTCTATTAATAAGGTCTTAGTCCGAAAGACACACAACCATCTTGTGTGTACTTGAAGATAAATCTGCATCAAATTTATGTTCTAGGCACCTCCACCTTTCCAAGGCCATTTGATATGAAGGAATGAAATGTTTATAATTTATTTTTCTAATAAATCATTTGCACTTCAATTTATAGGTAAAAACTCCACTCGGAGCTTTTTTATGTTTTCTTTGGTTTTCTGTTTTTTAGAATTATGGGTATCTTTATTTATCCCAGATATTCATAGTGATACAAATGATTTCAGGAGAATAAACCAAACATGACAACCAGTATGTAGATTCTACTGCCTTTGCCAAAGAATGAGCTTCAAATTTTTTTCTTTAAGATGAATGAGCTGCGAAGTTGGATTTGCTTTGTTCATGCAGGTACTCCACCCCGCGCAAAAAGATGCTTCTTCACATCAATAGGCCGACAAGGTAAACACACACACACGCAAAAATATGAAATTTTCGTTTGCAAAAGTTTCTCAGAATCGTACATGATTATTATTGACGATTTGTATCTAATGTACACCCATGATTTTTTTTCATATAAGCGTGCGCGATATGAGTAAAGTTGACAAATAATTCCTTTTCGTAGACTATGTACATGTGATATATTGCACACATTATAAAGTAACAAACCGGCTGAAGCACCTGCTAACTGATTTCAATTTTTTTTTCAGAAAATGGTCACCATGCAGATCGGGCTCCATTTGTGGTTTCCACATCACCATCAAGCTTGAAAATGTTTATACCATATGTGTTACTATCCATGCATTTTTCAGCGTTATCTGCTATTGTGAACTCTATCAAAGTACTTGTCTCTCTCGTTCCGTCGCACCTAAGCAAAATTCTATCTTCTTCAGTCTATGATATTTTTAGGTGTTCCTCTTCCTCCTACTCACGAAAGAGCACTGACGTTGAGTTTCACGTAAATAATTGCATAGATGAATGCTGACGCCCCACGACGGCAACACTTGTCGTGGAAGTCTCGCCGCCTGTCCTCTGTTATTGCACTCGTTGTAACTGGCAGCCACGTCTGTCTTATGACCTGCTATCCACAAGCCCCTTCAAGCCAAATCACACGGCCCGTAATCTCTTAGCGCAGTTCTACTAGAAAACAAAAATGAGTTCCCCCCTATGAATATTCAAGTATTCCTGTT
This sequence comes from Poa pratensis, assembly GCA_947311845.1. Taxonomy (NCBI): domain Eukaryota; kingdom Viridiplantae; phylum Streptophyta; class Magnoliopsida; order Poales; family Poaceae; genus Poa; species Poa pratensis. The sequence goes on along the minus strand of CAMZMU010000083.1, from coordinate 18,959,987 downwards.
CTCTCCACGAAGATAAGGCGCTGGCCTCTCAGAAGAAAGCTAATTTACTCGCCTGAGCATTTTTTTTCCCCTTTTTGTTTATGGTGACCCGAGCAATTCATACAGAAATATATCTACTAAATGATCCAGATATCAGCATTCTATACAGGCTCGCTAGATCAGACTTGTGAAACTCGAAATATGTGTTTTTCTTTTTGAACCGCTAAAGTCACTTATGATAAGTGATTACATTCGTGTTCATTGCCGGAAAGGACGGAAAGTATCCAAGGTAGGACGAACTCTAAAAGAATAAGACCAAAATAGTCCTGAGATATTAATAACACAATCATTTAGTACAATAGAAATATCAAACATATTTGAATATAATTAAAACCAGAAACGTAAAAATGGAAAAGCTCTAACTTTTTTGAAAACTTTCCGTAAACCGATCAAGATTTCGAAATATCCCTCGCTCAATGTGTAGCACATCATCAAGTTTCTAAAAAGTAATTGTGGTCATCTTGTTGTGTAACTCGGTCTTGTGATCTGTCAACTGTCGTCGTCGCCATCGGTAAAAGCAATATCAGCTCCATGAGGCGATAAAACTTAGCAAACATGAGGTGCCTTTCAAATATCAAGATAATCTCTAAACTTTTAAATTCTCCGCATATGAATAACAAGTAGTTAAATTTCATTGTATATAGCTTTTGAGAAAAACGCACCATTAGTCACTAAAGTTAAGTTAGATGAGTATTTTGTTCACATAACTCTCAAAGTGTGATGAACTTAACTCTCAAAAATGAGTGTATTGGTCACAACTATGCCAACAGAGCACCTAACCATCACACTTTGAGAATTATGTGACCAAAGTACTCATCTAATTTAAGTTTAGTGACCAACAATGCGTTTATCTATTTTATATATGCTCATGGTCATAATAAGAAAAACCCATGTGGCAAATCTTTGTAAGACGAACACACTATTGAACCTAAAAAATGAGTCTGTTATGTCAATAAGAGAAATTCCCAAGCAGCTCTGAAGATAACTCATTTATGTTATGTTCAAACTCGGTGATGATAGAGTCTATAGAAGTTGTTCACACCGTAAAAACAATCAACGTTGACATGATGTCTTCCCCTTTCCTTGATTGACACCATTTATTACCATTTCATTCATATTTAGGATTATGATGTCATTTTTTACGCAAATCAATATCTTTCAAGAGGGGCTCTCAACCATCATTTATCCAATTGATCAAACATGTGCTCACATCCTTAACCAAATAAATTGACTGAACTAATAAAGTTAATAATTTGGACCAACAAATTATACAAAGCCAAAATAGAATCATAAAATATACTACATCGCATACATAGAGTTAGTTTCAGCCACTGTCCCCTAAGTTGGCCAAAATACCCGCAAACCTGGTTAGATTGAGAATTATCTATTGCAGAGAAAGAGTTGGTTTCCGACTAGAATAGACCTAGTCCATATTTTTGGTCCGAAATCAGTTTTGCGCAATGTTCACTAAAATAAGCATTTTTTTTTCATACGCAGTCTTTACAACCAATAGAATTGTTAAACACACATGTGTATCAAAGTTGTTTCAACAAAAACCAAAATAGGGCAGCCGTCCAATTTTGCCATATTGGGAATTTGTGCAAATGATGGCGCAAAATAAAATAATCTTCCAAGCTGTGAGTTCTGACTGCTATTTGGATGACGTGCTGTATCTAGACAGCACAGGCCCTACGTGATATAGGAGTGCGACACTTGTGGACTGTAGTAGTGTTGGAGACGGAGCTCTTTCTTCCTGACGTTGCCGCCGTTGTCCATTCCAACGGCATCACCCCAACGTCCCAACCAATCACGGTCTGCCAACAAAATATCGCCTCCCATGCCCTGGCGGAGAGTACTGCCGCGCCATTTTTGTCCCAATCTGCTTCCACTGACTGCCCAATCAGCTCAGCTTCCCGAGCTCACTCATTCACGATCCCATCGTCAGTTCGTCACCCGTGGCGTCATGGCGTGGAAAGGAACTTCCGTTGTTCGGGTGATGACTTAGCCATGTCGCTGCTAGATCGACGTACGAACTGCTACCAAAGGATTCCCCAAACAAACAAGACACAACAGTTCAGGACAGTGCGCTGGTACCCTCGTTGTTCGGCTGAGAACTTGCCTGTGACAAAATGGTTAGGAGGGTGGTTGTATCCCTAGCCCACCAGAGTTCAAACCCCAGGTTTGACACTGGTGTTTCTCATTTAGACGGAATATTCTTCAGTGGGAGGCGATGTTCCCGTCGACAGCGAGGTGTCTGTGGTGACTTCGTCAATCTCAAGACTCGACCCGCCTGGTCCTTCTATCGAAGATGCTCATAGGGATAGGGTGTGCGTGTGTATATGTGAGCGTCTGCGTGTGTACTGTGTTTCGCAAAAAAAAAAAAAACACTAGTACAGCTCAAGGCTACAAGCCTAGAGACTTTGCAGAGTCTGAGACAAGTGGTTAAGCGTGGCAGAGAGCTCGATATAAAACCACCGGCACCGGGACGCGAGCTCGTGCCTACGGTATTCTCGCCTCGCTCCCCTGCCTGCCCAACCCAGTAGAATATTGTCTGCCCACTCGCCGGCGAGATGGCCCACCGCCGTGTCCTCCTCGTGGCGCTCGCCGTCGTCGCCACCGCCGCCGTGGCCGTCGCGTCCTCCTCCTTCGCCGACTCCAACCCGATCCGCCCCGTCACCGAGCGCGCCGCCTCGACGCTCGAGTCAACGGTCCTCGCCGCGCTCGGCCGCACCCGCCACGCCCTCCGCTTCGCGCGCTTCGCCGTCAGGTCAGCGCCTCCGTCCCCGATTCCCAGCCCACCGACCCTCCAGTCATTCCCGGCGCCCCTGACACGATCCGCCCGCGCAGGTACGGCAAGAGCTACGAGAGCGCGGCGGAGGTGCAGCGGCGGTTCCGGATCTTCTCCGAGAGCCTCCAGGAGGTGCGCTCACACAACCGGCGGGGCCTCTCCTACAAGCTCGGCATCAACCGTACGATCCCGGCCATCTATCTGCTTCTAATCACCGCCGTCCGCTTCCTCAAAACGTTCTTCTTGCAGGCTACTCTGACATGAGCTGGGAGGAGTTCCAGGCGAGCCGCCTCGGCGCGGCGCAGACCTGCTCGGCCACGCTCGCCGGCAACCACCTGATGCGGGACGCCAACGCGCTCCCGGAGACTGTAAGTGCCAACCAAGTTTACTTGCTCTCGTCACAGAACATCCCATCCAGTACAGTATGTCTGAGCTGGTCGTCCCTGTTAGTAACGGTCGCTGAGTAGGAGCAGGGTCCCATGTTCTAGTAGACAGTTTCTGATATCATCCACCATTCGAAAAGCAGAAATCTTTTCTCGCCTTAATTTGCGTTTCAGAGCAGATAATTAGCTGTCGAGCTTCCTGCTTTGCCTGAGTAACTGAGTTGCTGCAGGAATTGCTCTCCTCTGTATCTGCTCGGCAGGGCCAACGTGTGCTAATTATCGCCCTCGAGGCTTTTATGTCCCCTGACTAGGAAGGCTTTGTTAGATGTTTCTTTCCACGGTCCCTGCACATGATATAGTTAAAGTTGCCTTTAAGCACATCATCCAAATATCCAATGAACCTTCTTGCTGATCACCTGTTTGTAAGGATTGCGGCACAACGTTTCTGGCTATGTCGCTTGATCCAGCAAATGGAGTTGTTGTATTCTCGTTAAAACAAGTTGAGTTTCTTACGTAACAATCAGTTCCCTTAATGCCTGGACTAAGTGATGTTGTCATTGCTGCAGAAAGACTGGAGGAAGGATGGGATCGTTAGCCCCGTAAAGGACCAGTCCCACTGCGGCTCCTGCTGGACCTTCAGGTAACTACTCAATTTCTGCAGTGGTATTTTTCTCTGCTGGTGCACGCTGTATTAGTAATTTACGTTTATCAATATAATCAAAGTGTAAATACTGTAACCTGATCACGGTGAACCTTGCCAAAATCTGGTGTTTTCCATCCTAAGCATCCTGTGATATCCGACAGGAAGTAGAAGTATCGGTCAGATCGAATTAATTGTCTGGGCCACAGACCACCGAGACTGTAATTCAATCATCGTCCTGAAAGTAATATGTGTAGATGGGACCGGCAGATCAATCCGTTAGCGACGTCGAAAATCGCTGGCTCTCAATAGCAGCAGTTTAGAACTTGAGATCTTCCATGAGACACAATCACGAATTATTTGAAATTGTTGAGCATGGGAGTTAAAATACTATGCTCGTGTGCCATGTGAGCTAATAAATAAATAACTGAGTAACTGACATGATTGTTTATATACTGGTGTTGGGTGACCAGTAGCTGTCTTGTGGGACCTTTCATGTCTCCTGTTCATTAGTTCCACATCTAAATATAAGTCATATATCTTTCAAAAATTGTCAGGCAGATATTTTTCTCTATCTATCTTACCTTTTGGTTTCCTTTTGTTTGTGTTGGGTTTCATATCTAGCCTACCCCAACCTTCTTGGGAAAAAAGATTTTGTTGTTGCAAATCCAATTCTACATGCACATGAGTTATAGTGCAATATGAAGCTAGTAAGATATGCATCCATGAAAGAATTTGCTTAATGACTTCTGCAAAATTCAACAGTTAGAAACGTTTAATTGCAGCAAATGGATGTAAAATGCACACGATTATAAGCAATACTTCGATCAAGTGTCATACGGATAAATCTGAAATATATATCACAATCGTCAATAAGGTCGCTTACCCTAATCGGAGCGATTTGTGATCACGGTTAACATTCTTAATCGTAAAAGCATGGTAGAATCTACGTAGTAGTTAGTACTTCATTAGTTCACTTTCAGTCTGAATGCCTAGACTGACAAATAACATAAAATTAGATTTGTAAATTAACATGTTATTTTAATTTGCGTGATTGGGTGTGATCAGTGGCGGAGGTATGACAAAGTGAGACACGATAGACCAACAGGGATGCAAATTTTCGAGTGACAAGCAATGCACTCTGTTGTTCACTCAAGAACACTCAGTAGTCACTCATGATAATTAACTTAATCTAACATGTCTGGCCAAATTAAGGTATGGCAAATGCCATAGCTTGCCATAATGGCTCTTACGCCACTGGGTGTGATCTAACCATTTAATAAAATTAATGTGTCACTTTTTGTTCATTTTCTATACAAAAAAATTCTCATTGTCATCTACTACCTCCATTCCAATATTCCAAGAATTAATCCATGTATATAAGTACTATTTGATATGAAATTGGTATCAATAGAAAGTGCTTTTCAATAGGAATCTAAACAATATCAATTATGTAATATAGAATCGAGATATTGGTGCTCAATTCTTTTGGTCAAACTTTGTCTTGAAATGCACGTGCGCCTATTCATAGGAACGGAGGTAGTAGTATATTGGTTGTAACAACATCTTATATTATGGGATGAAGGGAGTATTAACTAATTCTAAAGTAACCTACAAATAAAATGACATATATTTGAATCTTGGTCATTCCATGTTTAGGCTGTGCATTGGGAAAAAATGATTGCTGATATTTTGCCATCATTGCATTCTTTTATGTGATTATCAGTTAAGAAGATAGCTCACTTCGTAGAGTGTTTCCTTAAAAGAAAAGAAAAGAAAAGGTGAAAAGAATTGTTCAACAAACAAACAAATTTTTTTTTTGCGAAAAAACAAACAAACAAACAAATTGAAAATTCCTTTTATGCTTATTCTTGCAGCACTACTGGAGCACTTGAGGCAGCATATACTCAGGCCACTGGAAAGAACATCTCTCTTTCTGAGCAACAGCTGGTTGACTGTGCCGGTGCATACAACAATTTCGGATGCAGTGGGGGCCTTCCATCCCAGGCATTTGAGTACATCAAATACAATGGTGGCCTTGACACCGAGGAGTCTTACCCTTACACGGGTGTAAATGGCGTCTGCCATTACAGGCCTGAAAATGCTGCAGTTCAGGTTAAGGACTCAGTTAACATCACACTGGTAAGGAGATGTAATTCTGTTCTAGTTGAAGTTTAAGTTAATCATTTATTATCAACTAATCTGAGTTTTAATTTATGCTTATTTTTGTTGCTGTGGTAAGAATGCCGAGGACGAACTTAAGAATGCCGTCGGTTTGGTTCGCCCAGTCAGTGTTGCCTTTGAGGTGATCGATGGTTTCAGGCAGTACAAGAGCGGAGTTTACACTAGTGACCATTGTGGAACTACCCCTGACGTGAGTACTATATAGTAATGTGATCGTTTGTCTCTCCACCATTATGCTATTTTGTTCTGAAACTGCAAGTTCGTGTGAAATACTAGGATGTAAACCACGCCGTTTTGGCGGTTGGCTATGGTGTCGAGAACGGCGTCCCGTATTGGCTCATCAAGAACTCGTGGGGCGCCGAGTGGGGTGACGAAGGTTACTTCAAGATGGAACTGGGGAAGAACATGTGTGGTGAGTGTTCCATATGCACTTGTATACCCCCTTCAACAGGATCATCCTGCGTTCTCTTCTTCAGGGTATTGTGTGTACTAACTTGAATATGAATGATGCAGCTGTTGCTACCTGCGCGTCGTACCCTGTCGTGGCATGAGCGCCGATGAGAAAAGTTCAGTGTCGATTTGCCAGATATGAATAATGTATTTTCAGCCCGAGCAAGACATGAAGATTGTGCTATATACTGAAACTGGAGAGTTAATAGCATAAAACCACCACATTTCAAGTCAAATTTCGAAAAAACCACCACTTTGCGTTTGGATCACAAAAAACCACCAGTATTCACGACATTTGTTGCAATGTGCGCTAAAAGTCGACTAAACGTGAATTGACACGATTTCTGACAGGTGGGACCCACCAGTCAGTGCTGAGGTGGCAGCACGTGTGGACTGTTGGCTGAGGTGGCAGCATCTGTGGACATGGACTCACATGTCATACACATAAAATAAAATAATATCTCAAAAAAAAAAATCTAAATAGAAAAAATAAAAAGGTGGCAGCATCTGTGGACATGGACCCACATGTCATACACAGGTGGCAGCATCTGTGGAATGGCACGACGGAGCTGTACGTGTGTTGCAGATCATCGTCTTTCATGGGCTCATCCCCATCCTGGACGCCCTGGACACGACCGCGTCGCGCGCCTGCGAGTCGCACACCTGCGTGCTGAACTTGCACCCGTACCGCGACCTCCAGCTCGCCGGACCGGCGTCCGCGCTGCCGGGCGACGCCGACACGGCGCCGCTGCCGCCGTCGATCTTCTTGATGGCCCTTCGCATGCTGGAGCACTCCCTCTCCAGGCCCTGCACGCGGCTCCTCATGCCGTCCATGTCCACCCGCAGCACCTGGCTGTCCTGCACCGCCGTCGTCCGCCACGTCTCGCTGGGGCCAACCGCGTGCCGCAGCGCCGCCGCCCGCTGCTGCTGCTCCGGACGCGCACGCGGGGCGCCCGTGGCGCCGGAGTAGCTCGGGATGAGCACGTCCTCCACCGTGGCCTGTTCCAGCTGCGTCGCGGCCTTCCGCTCGAGCGCCGCGCGCGCCTCGCCGGACGCGCGCAGGATGTGCGCTGTCCGCAGCAGCGCGAACAGCAGCAGCAGCAGCGCGCGCCTCGCCGGACGCGCGCCTCGCCGGGGTGCCGGAGCACGGACTCCGTAAGGTAGGCCTCCGCGCGCGCGGCCAGGTTGTCCTCGGCGTGCTCCTCCGTCATCTCCAGGTACTCCGCCGCGCACCGCAGTGGCGCGACGTTCCAGGGGGTGAGCTCGACGCGGACGCCGTAGCAGAACTTGGCCGCCGCCTCGAAAGTGCCCGGCCCGCCGGGGAAGTCCGGGAATGCGACGTGGTACGACTTCCCGTCCTCCATCCTAACCTCCTCCTGCTGCTGCTGCCCGTTCCCCTCCACCTCCTCCTCTTCCTCCTCCTCCTCTGCTTCCTCTATCTCTGTTTCCGCGGGAGCAGCAGCATCGTCGCCGGCATTGACTTCGGCGCTCCTTCTATGCCTCCTCTGGCGAGCAGGGGCGGCAGAGGGCAGAGGGCGCGGCGAGCAGCTCCTCAACGGCTCCGGCGCGACCTCACGCGCACGGCGGCCGTCCGCACCCGAGGCCGGCCGTGGCCGCCGCCACCGCGGGCGAGTAGAGCAGGGACACGGGAGGATTCGATTTTTTTTTGAGGTATTTTTATTTTTTTAATGTCTGACAGGTGGGCCCATGCTGCCAGCTCAGCGAAAATTCCACATGTTCTGCCACGTAAGCCCCTACAGGTGGGTCCCGCTGTCAGAAATCGTGTCAATTCACGTTTAGTCGACTTTTAGCGCACATTGCAAAAAATCTCGTGAATACCGGTGGGTATCTGCGATCAAAACACAAAGTGGTGGTTTTTTTCGAAATTTGACTTGAAATGTGGTGGTTTTATGCTATTAACTCGAAACTGGAACTGGAACCTTGTTGTGAATACGGAACCACATGGCCTGAAATGAGCCGGTGCCTGCGTGTACTCTTCTTTTTCTGTATGGTATGACCGTGTAGGCAATTCAGAAGTTAATTGGGGTTTCGCATGCCAACGACATTTTATTTCCGGGACATATAAATTCGAGTACAGTAGTGTACATTTATTATTTGCCTGTGTACTCTGTGAAATCGAGTACAGTAGTGTACAGCGTGAAGCGTGTCGAGCAAGAGAACAAGTAGGGTGCGGTGTGAAAATTGCGAGCCACCGAAACGAAAACAACCTGTGCGCTTCGCAGAACCGCTGATATGGCCAATATGAGGGCGATATTACTTTTCTCACATGCGAGCGATAAGGATGGCTCCGCGCGATTCCTTAGAGCATCCACAGCGCGGCGCTAATATGCCGACGCCGGGATCCAAATCCCGGCCAAGCAACGGTTAGGCTAGCGAATCCTGGGTGCCGGACACAACAAATTTCGCCCGACGCTTCTCCTTTTTTTCCTGCTCGCGCGTGGAAACGAAGCATCTGAGCCGCTAGGGGCCACTGCATGCAACGCCACTAATTTAGCGCTCAGCGTTGCAGACCAGGGGCGCTAACACATAATTCGATTTTTTGGTATTTATTTTTTGTAGTTAAGCGCCTGCCTAAGCGCTCTCGATTGTGGATGCTCTTAGTGCGTTGTGATCAGCGGGTGGTGCCTTGTCCTATGAGGGCGCGGCGGGGTCTGACCTAACGGTCCGCAACCGCACATGCGTCTCGGAGGTCCCCCGGAATCACAAGGCCAAGGAAACACAAGACAAGCAGGGTGCTTCACCTAAAGAAGCAAAATACCTGGAAGTTACGGGGATTACAAGGTTCATGCCCTAACCCAACTATTACATGAATTGTTCAGGTGGCACAACATGCCTGAGTGGAACCGGTTGCCTAGGATCAGGGGAGCCTTGGGCGGGAGAAAGTGGCCGGCTCGGGGCTCAGTGTGGCTCCGAGTCCGACTCCAGGGCGGCCTTACTCCGAGTCCGACTCCAGGGCGGCCTCGTCGCCATTGCTCTCGCTCTCCACGCAGCACACAATGCGGCACTAGGAGTAACCGAAGATCTTCACGAAGAACGTCTTGTGCCCGTCGAACCTGAACGTGGCGACATGCCCCCTCTTCACGCTATGGGCACGGGTGAAAGACCTCCAACCCTCACTAGGAACATGTGGCCTCCGTCGTCAAGCTCGACCTCTAGCCTAACTGGGTTGTTGGGGCAGCCCTCCATGCGCACCGCTATCATCGGGGCTCGAACCCTTCCAGCGCCTCCGTGAAAGCATCGTGAAGCCTCAACCGCCTCCTCGGCTCGCCATGAAGGGAAAGGACGAACTCGAAAGCCAGCCATCCCATGTGCCCCTCCGGTGGGGGGAGCGGTGGGGGGGGGGGGGGGGGGACGCCGCCGCCGCGGCCTCGTGCTCCTCGGCCTCCATGTCCCCGACTCCTTTGACCTAGGCCCCTTGGGGCCACAACCAGTGGCGGAGCCAGGAATTGAGACGGGGGTGTGAACACATAATGTCTTAATTTTTTAAGTCAGAAAATAAGTCTATTCAACAAAATAAAGGGTCCAAAGATTCAATTTTTATAACTCATGAAGTACAACTAACAGCAATATGAAAATAACATAAAGACAACTTATAAACTATAGTAACAAATGCACCAAAAAGTTTAGTCTGTTTAAACCGTATTCTGCCATTCTGAAACCACCTGTCGGGTAAGAGTGAATTAGACCGAGCAAATGCACCAAAAGGCCAGAAAACATGAGACCAACCAGTTCTAATGCACAAAAGTTAGGGGTGGGCCTGGAACGAAACGTCAGAAAGGGGTTTAAATCGACTAAACCACAGATTCAGCGCTATGTGTCAACGACCTGTCCTAATCACTAGTACAGAACCTTACATTAGAGCCAGCCCCACCCAGAGAGTCACCTCAGCCGGTTTTGATAGCTGTCTCTAGCCAGGGGTCTCTAATGTAGATTCCATTAGAGCCGGCTCCCTAGGGCCGGTTGTAATGAGCTCGGCCCCTCAGATGGCCGGGAAAATGAACCGTCTCCAATATAGAGACGGCCAATATACGCACCCGTCAGTAAATATGACTAATCAGAGACGTACGTAATCACTGGCCGTCGCAAAAACCCGTCATATCCCTCCGGCCGTAATATTCGTTGCCTCCAGGGATATTTCCGGGTGGTCCAACTTCTAAAGCAAAACAGAATAATTAACAGATCATCACCACCAGGAATCTGTTCCCTGTTCCATTCATAGAAAGCAATTCACATAAACAAAGTTCAACCCAAGGTAGCTACAACTAAATATTTAATATTTCGATTTCACCAAACCCACTTGCATGAATACATATAACTAAACAAATACGACTACTAGATGCTCTGCATCTCAATCATGACCTCCAAGCTGAGGTTATTCGTGTTTCTAAGAATGATCAACACATGTTGATCAACCTTAAATTCTTGCCTTCGAGGAAATTCTTCCATCCCGGCTTGCCGAAGACAATGCGGTCGTCAGTTTTCGTGGTGTATGTTATGGTGGTCACAACCCGTGTTGCTCCAAGTCGTAGTATAGCATTGCCTTGAGTCCGTAGGCCAGCCTCTTCCGCTATCATCTTAGGTAGTTTCTGCGCATGTAAAGAAACAACATAATTATATAAGCATAGGTACATATATCTATATTTTGCAAAAAAAAAAGGTACATATATCTATATTTTGAAGAAGTAAAGAGACATGATAGTGTTTGTTGCCATATCATGTTGGCTCAGATTTGTGCTCGTCAAACGAGTGACAAAAGGAACCCCAACATAGTTAGATCTTTGGGGTAGAAGAGGAACGAGGCCGTACTTCTCATGGTTCTTGAGATGGACTCTTTGGGAAACTATGTAACTATCCTCTTCTTCACTCTCTAAATCCTCATCAGAATTACTGTCAGAAGAATTCTCGTCACTGTCCTCTGCATTTTTGCCAAAGTCCGTAATGAGAACAAATATATTGGGATTTGGTCCGGTCATGGTAAAACTAGCATGTCTCCTACTCTGAGATTGTTCAGCTTGATCAACTGTTCCCATCCTTTGTCGTACAAGCGAGTCTTACTATGTTTGTTTTTCACATGAATTTTGTATGTGCCCCAAGAGCACGAAGAACAAAACTTTTGCGTAACTCGAACTCTTGCCTGGCATAGCATGGTACAATCTGTGCAGCAGCAACAACAACACATAAATCAGGTATATTATGATCCGACACGAAGATCATACAAGTATCTGATGTGAACAAGACTTTTTTTATTACCACTGACTTCCTGTGGCACTCTTGCAGATAAACACTGAAGGGATCCAGTGTAGTTCCTGCCTACGCAATCATTTTTGCATACTTGGCATGCCATATATATCCTGTTAATTAATTAGTTATAATAAGCAGAAATCACCACATGTGCATACAAATTCTAACATACATATAGTACTCATATTCAACAACATGGTACATATTCAAACAACAAATTCGCGCTAGATTTATTAGCTACAACAAACTAATGTTCAGCCCAAGCGGCCGGATTTTACATTTCAGAGAACGAAACTAAACATAATCCCGACAGATACTTGATACGTCTCAAACATACCTATAATTTTTTATTGTTCCATGCTTGTTTTATATCAATGCCACATGTTTTATTATAGTTTTCTATCATTTTGATGCATTTTGTAGGACTAACCTATTAACAAGATGTCCAGTGTGAGTTCCTGTTTTCTGCTGTCTTTTTGTTTCAGAAAAGCTAGCCGGGAAATATTCTCGGAATTGGACCATAATTTAAGGAGATTTATTTTTCGCCGAAACAAAGACGGAGCCTGAAGACCACCTGCAGGGGGCTCGCCCTCGTCATCGTCCTGAGGAGAGAGAGAGAGAGAGAGAGAGAGAGAGAGAGAGAGAAAGGAGCGACCTAGTCTCCCTTTGTAATCCGACACCACATCGATAATTCCAGACAAGCAGAACGTAGGGTGTTACGCGGTGACGCGGCCTGAACCTTGGTAAGAATCGTTTGTGCTCTTGCCTGTTCATGGGAACCGGAGTTGAAATGCCTTGTGCCATCCTACCGAATAAATAGGGGGTGCAAAACATCCCCAGTGTCTGTGTTCCGACACGCGACAATTATATTCAAGCAAACATAAAGTGTTCAGATATGAAATCAGGCACTCATGCACTAGTGACGAGCATTAAGCAAAACAAATGCATAGTAACAATAATTCAAGAACATAAATGATACTAGCCATCAAACCAAACAGATCATAATATAACAATTCATCATATCACAACAAACACAACACCAATTACACCAGATACATCTCAATCATGTCAGTGATCTTGTGAGATCATTGTACTGAAGAACATGGGAGAGAGACTACCATCTCGCTACCGCTACGAATCTGTAGTCCATGGGGGAACTACTCACACAAAGTTATGGAGGCAACACAGTTGGTGAAGACGGCTCTGGAGGTGGATCCCATTCCGGCAGGGTGCCGGAACAGGACCCTGGAAACCCCTGAATAGGGTTTCGGAAGGTGGCGGCACTCTGTATCGTTTCTGGAAAAATCCTCCGGGTGTCGAGCGTTTTAGGTCATGATGGAGGCGGTATCTGAGGCGGCCGTGGGCCACGCCCCCTCCTGACCCACGAGTGGGAGTTGTCCCCCCCAGGTGTTGCCGTTTGGTCGATGGTCTTCTTTCGTGCAATAAAAAATCTCTATAAATTGGCGTCCCTTTCCTGACGATAGTTTAGTCCAAAAACAGCAGAAAACAGAAACTGACACTTGGCATCTTGTCAATAGTTTAGTCCAATAAAATTCCACAAATAATATTAAATCATAGTAGAAATATGTAGCAAAGGTATAAAAGTAGCATGAAACAATAAAAAATTGTAGATATGTTTTGGACGTATCAGGACCCATGTCCTCTTACATTGCCATTTTTCCGTCCACATTTGGGACGCGATCGCTAGGTGGCTTTGGACTACTCATCTTCTGCCGACGCAGTGGGATGACTTGCACTCGGTCGAGGACTGTTGGCCCACCTCGGTTCTCCTAGGAAGGCCATCGCTCCATGATCACCCTCATCTCTTGGAAGCTCTGCAACGAGCACAACTCGAGGATCTTTTTCGACACTTACCCAATCTCTCTAGAATTATCATCTCAAGGCATTAAAGAAGAGGCAAGGACGTGGATGGTGTCAACTTTGAAATGCTTGAGGAACGTCATCCCGGGGGAGTATAAGTCCTCATTTCTCTGTCTTTGTGCGCCTAAGAGCATCTCCAACCATGGTTGGCAAACCCTCCCTAAACGTCCGGGCGGACAGCCCGGACAGGGTTTGGGCTGAAATCGTGTACCCAACCGCAGCCCCCAAACATTCCCCAAACGACCGGGCGGTCCGGCAAACCCCAAACCCAGCCCATATGTGGGGCGAGTTTGGGGCGGCCCGGACGCGCCCGGGCGCGTCCGCCACGTCAGATCTGGCAACGCGGGTCCACAAATTTTGAACCAAAAAAGGGCGCTGGCCACTTTCATTTATCCCCTCCGCCCTCCACTTCCGCCCGCCAATTTCATTCCTCCCGCCGCGTCCACCCCTCAAATCTCCATGTGTAGCCGGCGCCGCTGTAACAAGAGAGAATGGAGGTCCTCGATTTGATGGAGAAGGGCGCATCCTCCGAGTCTATTGAGCAGAGGAACGGCGCGGACTCGGACCTGAAGCCAGAGACGGTCACGCGAAGGATGCGGCGCCGAAAGCAGCTGGAGCGCGAGCTCACGGAGAAGGAGAAGAAGATGAAGGCGGCGGAGGATGAGAGGATTGCAAATGCGGAGACGCAGGAGGAGCCCGAGGGTATGAGCACGCCCGCACCAAAGGCCAGGTGCCCTGCTCCGACGCCGCCTCCGCCCTCCGCCCAAATTGCGGCAAGGAGGTCCACGTCTTCGACCACGAACCGGGAGGAGCCGTACCAAATCGAGGACGATTACCCGTCGCAGGTCGACCCGACGCAGGACAATGAGGTGGTGGTCGACTCTCCGCCGCTCCAGCGGACGCGGGCAAGTTCTGGCCTCACCGACAGCAACCACGTCCACAACCTGTTTGACGGAAGTCAAGTCGACCTTGGGGTACGGATTTCTATCTCAAATGCATAGTTTGTGGTCAATTTTAGGATGGTAGTTTAATTGTTAGCATTCTTAGGACGAGTTGATGATGGATTTGATCCGAAATGGGGGCAATCCGTCAACACAGGATCCGTCGGCATCCATACTTCCCCCTTTTTACAGTGTGGGTGAGGAGGAGCCGTCCGACGCTCCGACGAAGAAGAAGGGGAAGGACAAGAGAGTGTACAAGCCTAAAGGCATTTCTTATTCAACTTTTGAAGATGTTTTGCTTTGCCAGGCTTGGTTGGCCACAAGCATGGATGCTATATGTGGAACCGAGCAAAAGGGTTCGAAGTTGTGGGAGAAAATACATGTCCACTTTCATCATCAAAAACACTATGTCAAACCACATGGTATTGTGTCCGATCGCAACGCCGGCTCTCTCCAACAGGTAGGCATCGATCCAAGAATGTGTGAACAAGTATTGTGGTTTCCATGCACAAGTGGTTAATAGGAATCAAAGTGGTGTCAACGTTGATTCCCATGTAAGTAATTCCGGAAACTATTTATCACATGTCATGCTTCTCTCCAAACCATTTGTGTAATTGCTTCTACTTGTTTGCTTGCTAGAGTACTTTGGCCTCCACTTTGTACCATCAAACAGAGGGCAAACCCTTCACCATGGCACATTATTGGCTTGAATTGACCGGGAAGCCGAAGTGGATCTCCCAATATGATGATCACAAGAATCCGGCTAAGAAATTTAAGAACAATGATGGATCAAACTCATCCATTCCAAGTGAGGAAGAAGATGAGCCGTCCGAAGCTGGAAGCGGACGGAAGAGGATGACGACGGGGAGGAGATGGGAGAAGGATAGGGTGGCTCGTGACGACGCCGCCACGAAGATGTCCGCCACCTGGACGGACATCTTCTCAAACAAAGATGCAACCATGAAGAAGTTGGAGAAAGAAAGAGAGGACAAGAAGGCCGAGAGGTACGAAGCCTTCTTGGCTTTGCAAAGGGAAAGAATGGACTTTGATCGCCTCCGGCTCAAGGAGAGGATGGACTTGGAGAGGGAGAGGTTGGATGTGGTCAAGGAGGAGGCTTGGATGAAGGTCTAATTGGAGCAAAAGAAGTTGGAAACCAGCCTTGCGGTGGAGCAAGAGAAAGTTCTTCTTGCAAGAATCACAGAGGAACAAAGGATCATGTTCCAAGATGCTAGCCTCTTGGATGAGCCAAGTGCAAAGTGGATCCTCATGATGAAGAAGAGGATCTCCGACCGTGACCTCGGCCTAGATGGATCCGGTGCAACCGCCCCTTGAATTTGGACTATTTTCTCTGTAATTTGGATCCAGTATGTATCGGACAACTAGGTGAACTTCTTTACTTTCGTGTTGAATTTGGACCATTTTGTTTTGTAATTTGGATCCGGTATGTATCGGATCGACGTTGCATGTCATTGCATGAGTTTGGGGAGAAAATTTGGGGGACATGGTTGTAGGAGCCCAACTTTGGGGGTGGTCCGGTCACTGTCCGCGGACACGTCCGGACGTGTCCGCGGACAGTTTGGGGACCGGATATGGGGGTCATGACTGGAGATGCTCTAACACGCCTGTTCTCGTGTTTGGGGGAGGTGTTTTGGCTTTGGCCAATTTAATTTACCATAAACTATCTTTTCTTAATCAATAAAAAAGGAAAATCTTTTGCATTGTTTCAAAAAAATAAAAAAATAATCATTCTTTGGCTTTGAGTTCTGACTGATGTTTGGATGACGTGCTGTGTATCAAAACGGCACAGGGGAAATCATTTTTGACTCAAAGGTGTAGATACACCCACTATCCAAAAATGACATTTTAAAATGTCAAAAATAATTAAAAATTTGGACGTAAACACATATATTCTTTGTTCGCACAAAAAAATCATGAAAAAATGACAAATTTCAGTGCTCCAAAATAAATTTAAGCGAAACATTTATTTATCTTTTTTACACAGATCGTAAAAAATCAAAACTTTATGTGCGAATCTAGAATGTCCGGATGTACACCCCACATTTGTTTTAGATTTTTTTGACATTTTAAAATATTAAAAAAAATCATAATGGGTTCATCTACACCCACAAGCCAAAACATCGTGTCCGACAGCACAGCCCCTACGAGGTTGATATAGGAGTGTGACACTTGTGGACTGTAGGAGTGTTGGAGACGGAGCTCTTTCCTCTCCTCCTAATGTAGCTAAAGTTGCCTTTAAGCACATCAGGCCAGAGTGAGCCTTCTTGCGAGTTGTCAACATAAAACCACCACATTTCAAATCCAATTGTGAAAACACCACTTTAATCACCACATTTTGGCCTGGCCGTTGCAAAATGCACTGATTCCTGATTGATTGCGAATTGACGGCAAAATTGACATGTGGGATCCACATGTTAGCTCAAATAAATACACAAATAAATCCTGAAAGCGCGATGACATCAGGCTGACGTCAGCGCGACTTCAGGCTGCAATTCACGTCGGAGGAGCACGCGCGGGAGGGCGGGATGTAGCGTGTTCGACGTAGCTCGCCATGGCTCGTAGTTTGGAGGCAACGCCCGGACCATATGATCACTGGAGCTGTGCCGGAGACCATCCCGCGGCCGCCCGGCGGCGGAGGGTGGCGTACGCCGTCGATTTAGACCGCCCCGAGACTAACCGAGGCCTCCACGATGGAACACGAGATCGAGGTCGTCTCCCCCAACTTCGGCCGAACACCGCCGCGCACAATTCGCCGCCGTCCGACCTATCCTTGCACCACGGGCAACTTATTCGTGCTCCTCGTGAACCTACGGTCCTCAAGGACCCCTCCCCTCGCTCGATTGTTTCGATTTCGCCGTTCCCGGACCACCGTTGACCGGACCACCCCGCCGCCACCATTGACGAACCACCACGCCCCCGCGCCGTCTTTGCAGTCGCACTCGTCACGGCGCTGCTGCTGAGCCTCGCGCGCGGCTCCCTAGGCCAGGTCTCCGACGAGCCGACGAGCAGTGCTCCCTCGCCTGCATGGGTCTGACCCCGACAGATTTTTTATCTGCACCTTGGGGAACGCTTGTGTACTGACGTGTGGGACCTCATGTCAGGATCTTAAACATTTTTACCCCAATCCAGTTTATGTGCCACGTCAGCGGTATGGGCCCCCCTTGTCAGTTTCGCCGTCAAATCGCGAGCCGTAAAAAATCAGTGCATTTCGCAAGGGCCGGACCAAAAATGTGGTGGTTTTCTCAGATTTGGACGTAAAGTGGTGGTTTTCACAATTAAGTTTGTAATGTGGTGGTTTTATGCTAACAACTCCCTTCTTGCTGATCACCTGCTGCTTTAAGGATTCCGGCACAAGCTATATCGCTTGATCCAGCAAATGGAGTTGCTGTATTTTCGTTAAAAAAAGTTCAGTTGTACGTACTAATCAGGTCCATTAATCTCTGGACTAAGTGATTTTGTCGTTGCTGCAGAGAGACCGGAGGAAGGTTGGGATCGTTAGACCCGTAAAAGACCAGTCCCACTGCGGCTCCTGCTGGACCTTCAGGTAACTCTACTCAATTTCTACAATGGTATTTTTCTTTTCAAGTGAACTCTGTATTAGTAATTTACATTTCAATAATCAAAGATATTCAAAGTGCAAATATTGCAACCTGATCATGGGGAAGCATGCTAAAATCTGGTGTTTTCCATCCTATAAGCATCCTGTGATGTCTAGAAGTATCGGTCAGATCAGTCCGTTGGTGAAGTTGAAAATCGCTGGCTCTCAACAGCAGCAGTTGAGAACTTGAGATCTTCCGTCAAACAGAATCACGAATTATTTAAATGTGCTTAGCATGGGAGTTAAAATACTACGCTCGTGTGGCATGCGAGCAAATAAATAAATAGCTGAGCAACTGGCATAATTGTCTATATACTATTGAATTCATTTGAATTCATGATCTCTTCCAGTTGATCATGAGCAACTGAGCTCAATATAAAACCACCGGCACCGGGACGTGAGCTCGTGCCAGTGCCATATTCTCGCCTCGCTCCCCTGCCCAACCCAGTAAAATATTGTCTGCCCACTCGCCGGCGAGATGACCCACCGCTGCATCCTGCTCGTGGCGCTCGCCGTCCTCGCCACCGCCGCCGTGGCCGTCGCGTCGTCCTCCTCCTCCTTCGCCGACTCCAACCCGATCCGGCCCGTCACCGAACGTGCCGCCTCGACGCTCGAGTCAACGGTCCTCGCCGCGCTCGGCCGCACCCGCCACGCCCTCCGCTTCGCGCGCTTCGCCGTCAGGTCAGCGCCTCCGTCCCCAAATCCCAACCCATCGCCGGTCCCGGCCCTGACACGATCCGCCCGCGCAGGTACGGCAAGAGCTACGAGAGCGCGGCGGAGGTGCAGCGGCGGTTCCGGATCTTCTCCGAGAGCCTCCAGGAGGTGCGCTCACACAACCGGCGGGGCCTCTCCTACAAGCTCGGCATCAACCGTACGATCCCGACCATCTTCCACTTCTAAACCCCGCCGTCCGCTTTTGCTGAGGTCCTCAAAACGTTCGTCGCTTTGCTGTCCCTGTTTCTTGCAGGCTATTCCGACATGAGCTGGGAGGAATTCCAGGCGAGCCGCCTCGGCGCGGCGCAGACCTGCTCGGCCACGCTCTCCGGCAACCACCTGATGCGCGACGCCAACGCGCTCCCGGAGACTGTAAGTGCCAGCCAAGTTTACTTACTCTCTCGTCACAGAAGGTCCCATCAAGTACAGTATGTCTGAGCTGGTCGTAACGGTCGCTGAAGGAGCAGGGTCCCAGCTTCTAGTCCACAGTTTCTGATACCAGGCTCCGTTCGAAAAGCAGAAATCATTTCTCACCTAAATTTGCGTCTCAAACAAGATAGCTGTCGAGTTTCCTACTTTGCAGGAATTGCTCTACTCTGTATTTGCTCAGCAGGGCCAACGTGTGCTAATTATTGCCCACGAGGCTTTTATGTCCCGTGACGAGGAAGGCTTTGTTATTAGCTGTTCCTTTCTGATCACCTGCTGTAATCGCGGCACAGCATTTGTGGCTGAGTCGCTCAATTCCATTAATCTCTGGAGTAAGTTATGTTATCGTTGCTGCAGAAAGACTGGAGGAATGATGGGATTGTTAGCCCCGTGAAAGACCAGTCCCACTGCGGCTCCTGCTGGACCTTCAGGTAACTACTCAATTTCTGCTGTGGTGTTTTTCTCTTCAAGTGGACGTTGTTTTAGTAATTTACATTTATGGTGAAGCATGCTAAAATCTGGTGTTTTCCATCCTAAGTATCATGTGATATCCGACAGGAAGTAGAAGTATCGGTCGGATCCAATTAATTGTCTGGGCCACCGACCACGGAGACTGTAATACAATCATCGTACGTCCTAAAAGTAATATTTGTAGATGTAGATGCGCTTTTAAATCAAGCTGCTTAAAAAAAATTAGAAACTACTTCTCCTGTGTGGCCCAGGATGGGACTGACAGATCAATCCGTTGGTGAAATTGAAAATTGTGGGCTCTCAACAGCAGCAGTTGAGAACTTGAGATCTTCCATCAGACACAATCACGAATTGTTTGAAATTGTTAAGCATGGAAGTTAAAGTACTACTCTCGTGTGACATGCGAGCAAATAAATAAGTAGCTGAGCATCTGACATAATTGTCTATATACTATTGAATTTTGATCTCTTCCAGTTGGTGTTAAGTGACCAGTAGTTATCTTGTGGAGCCTTTCATGTCTCCTGTTCATTAGTTCTAGATCTAAACAGAAATACTATATCTTTCACATATTGTCAAGTAGAATCTAATCCGATATGCACAAAAGTTATAGTGCCATATGAAGCTAGCAATGTGTGCATCAGTTGACGAATTTGCTTCATGCCTTCTGCAAAATTCAACAGTTAGAAACGTTTAATTTCAGCTGATGGACGTAACATGCTCCCAATTATAAGCAATACTTCTGGCATACGGATGATAGTATCTAAAAATACTTCACAATCTTCAATAAGGTTGCTTACCCTAATCGCTTGAACGATTTATGGTCACATTAACATTAATAAATGTATCCCCGCAAAAAAACATTATTAAATGTCAAAGCATGGTAAAATCTACTCGCTCTGATCCTAAAAATGTGTCGTAGCTTGTACTGTACGTTGTACATACCCAGTTCATTTTCACGAAAATTTTAGCGGATCCGAGGGAGTAGTAGTTACTACTTCATTAGTCCACTTTCAGTCTGAAGGGCTAGACTGAACAAATAACATATAGTTAGATTTGTAAGTTAACATGTTATCTTAATTTGCGTGATCAGGTGTGATCTAAGCATCTAATAAACTTAATGTGCGATTTTTGTTCATTTTCTATACAAAAATATTCTCGTTGGCATCAATAACTAATTCTGAGGTAGCCTACAACAAATGACATATATTGAATCTTGCTCATGCCATGTTTAGGCTCTGCATTTGGGAAAATGTTCCTGACATATTTTGCCGTCATTACATTCTTTTATGTGATTATCAGTTAACAATATAGCTCAGGTGGTAGAATGTTTCCTGAAAAAGAAAAGGAAAGATGAAAAGGATTGTTCAACAGACAAAAAAATTGAAGATTCCTTGTATGCTTATTCTTGCAGCACTACTGGAGCACTTGAGGCAGCATATACTCAGGCCACTGGAAAGAACATCTCTCTTTCTGAGCAACAACTGGTGGACTGTGCCGGCGCGTACAACAATTTCGGGTGCCACGGAGGCCTTCCATCCCAGGCATTTGAGTACATCAAATACAATGGTGGCCTTGACACCGAGGAGTCTTACCCTTACAAGGGTGTAAATGGCGTCTGCCATTACAGACCTGAAAATGTTGCAGTTCAGGTTAAGGACTCAGTTAACATCACACTGGTAAGGAGAAGGAATTCTGTTCTAGTTTCAGTCGAAATTAATTTTATAGAATCACCCATTCCAAGTATGAATGTATTCTTGTTTTTGTTGCTGTGGTAAGAATGCCGAGGACGAGCTGAAGAACGCCGTCGGTTTGGTTCGCCCAGTCAGTGTTGCCTTTCAGGTGATCAACGGTTTCAGGCTGTACAAGAGCGGAGTTTACACCAGTGACCATTGTGGAACTACCCCTGATGTGAGTACTAAATAGTAGGCCATCCAAATATGGATTTTTATTATCATTTGAGCTGTTTATACTCATTTTTCAGTAAATGTTCTTCTTGTCATCACTCCGCTATTACTCTATTTTGTTCTAAAAATGCGAGTTCTTATGAATTACTAGGACGTGAACCACGCCGTTTTAGCGGTTGGCTACGGCGTGGAGAACGGCGTCCCGTATTGGCTCATCAAGAACTCGTGGGGCGCCGAGTGGGGTGAAGAGGGTTACTTCAAGATGGAGCTGGGGAAGAACATGTGTGGTGAGTGTTCCATACGCACTTACATACCCACCTCAACAGGATCATCCTGCGTTTTGTTCTTGTTGTGTGTATACTAACTTGACTATGAATGATGCAGCTGTTGCAACCTGCGCGTCGTACCCAGTCGTGGCAGCATGAAGCGCCTATGGGCAAGTTCAGTGTCGATCTGGCAGACATGAATAAATGTGTTTTCAGCCCGTGCAAGACATGAAGATTGTGTGCTTTATACTGAAACTGAAACTGAAACCTTGTTGTGAATACAAAACCACATGGCCTGAAACGATCCCCGCGCCTGCATGTACTCTTGTTTCTCTGTATGGTATGGCTCTGTAGGTAATTCAGCAATTAATTAATTGGGTTTCGCATGTCTACAACATTTTATTTCCGGGACATGTAAAATCGAATACAGCAGTGTACATTTATTATTTGCTTGTGTATTCTCTTAAATCGAGTACAGTAGTCAGTAATATACAGCGTGAAGCGTTTCGAGCAAGAGATGGCGAGCCACCGAAACGAAAAACAACTTACCGTTTCGCAGAACCGGTAACATGGCCAATATGGGCAGTTGCACTGAACCCTGTATGGTTAATTCTCTGCTTTACAAGTGTCCAAATTTAACCACGCGGTGGAGCGGTTGCTGCAGCCTCTTCATCTCCGGTGTAGAGTGTGTTCACACGCAGAGAGCCGCGCCCTTTCGCGCGACGTTTTCACCGCGACGGACCCCACGAGTTTCTACCAAACGTCCAAACCACAGCCGGCTCTTCCTTCCCACTATATATACGCGTCAGCGTCACTACTGCGGCATTGTCTGCCTCTGTCTCCTGCAAGAACCATCCTCCGGCCGGTTCGTCCCCAACATCGCCGGGAGACGGGACGGCCAGATTCGCCGCCGCCGCCGGTGAGTTCCCGCAATTCTCCTCGCGTGTTGTCTGTTCCTCTCTTTTTTCGAATGGAATGATGTTCAGAACTTCTTCCCCTTTCGACTCTGTGTTTTCCACTCTCCAGTGCATGGGCATGACCGCGTGCAGTGAAATGAAACTGTCAAATTCTCCTCGCGTGTTGTTTGTTCTTCTTTTTTTTTCGAGTGAAATAGTGTTCAGATTTCCCCCCTTTCCACTCTGTTTTTACCCCACTCTCCTGTGCATGGCCGCATGCAATGAAATGAAATTGTCAAATTGATCAGTCGATCCATCGAGTTTCGGGCAAAAGAGTCATTCTGTATGATGCATTTTTAGAATCGTGCGGTCGAGTACAGATCCCAGTGTTCATGTGAGTCAGTGCCTCAGTGGCTCAAGACAATGCCGCATAGGAGAAAGGGGAATTGCTTGATGACTCTGTCATGGCGGGCCCAGCCCGACAGGCCCTGCTATCTATAGATGAATCTTGCTGCGTAAGACAGTGCCACCGACTTACATTAGCGCCGACTTAGTTAGTTGGGATCCACTGGTTAATCGGCAAAGCTTCCTTGCTGGGAACGGAACAGAACATGGCAACAGATCTCTTCTCAGTTTGCCATTCCAAGTTTCGAAGTGGTGTTTCAGGGTTAGAGGATAATTAACTGGGAGATTCCAAAAGAACGAGACGAAACCGCCATTGCCCCGGTGCAATCTTGTCGACTTCAGTGTATGCGCGTGCGCGGGTCCCTGTCATCCGCGGTGTCAAAAGTCCCAAACCGACTTAGTTTTTTTAATTTCTAAATATCCGATCGGATCTTACGTCGGCTGCCTTGCCGGCGAAGAAACACGGAGCACTATTTATATATCAGGGAGGAGACCCCTTTCGCACCAGAGGGCACGAATTTGCGCTTTTGCTCTTCTCTGTTGGGGAAAAGATCGCTCGATCATCCCCTTTCTTTGCATGCATATTGCTGCGGCAAATTTCACAACTGGACTAGGTTGCAATTGAGTTTGGACTTGATTCTGTAGTTGGGTTTTAGTCTGATCGAGTAAATTGGCATCACGAACTTGCGATTTCGATCTTGCCTCTTTAATTTGGTAATCAATTAATCGATTCAGAGTGTAATTCGAGCATAAATAAACAATCTGTACCCAGTGAACACGATTTAAATCTTGCCTTCTTGATCCGTTCTTGGCAGGGAGGGTTTTGCACTGTGATTCACCTCTTCAAGATCACTTCTTTCCGACCGGTGCCAAATTGATCGGCCACTTGTGTGCCATGACGAGAAGCGCGTGGCTCGTCTTGCTGATTTTAGCCTGCCTATCTCTGTGCCCTGGGCAGAGCAATGGGTGGAGCATTTTCTCGTCTTCGTCGTCCTCGGAGGCGGCGAACGACCGGCCCCCGATGATGGAGCTTGATGGAGCGGTGGCGGACTTCTCCATGGACGGCAGCAACAACCCGCGAGGGGTGAAGCTGCTGGAGAACGCGCGGACCAAGCTCGCGGGCCCCAAGAACTGCTGGCAGGACGGTTACCGGAAGCTCTTCGCTAGCTGCGGCGAGATCATGGCCGACAAGGAGCGGCAGTCGCGCCTCGCGTGGCACCTCAGCAGCTGCTACCAGGAGGACTCCGGCCGCCCCGGATTCCCGTCCTGCGGCTCCGGCTCCAAGATGGTGCACTGCCGCAAGAAGCTCGGCGACTCCGAGAGCAAGGTGTTCCTGGAGTTCTTCCTCGAGACCAACACGCTGTGCCACCAGCTGCAGGCGGAGGCGTTCAAGCACAGCACGGAGCGGCTCGTGAACGACCTGACGAGGTCGTCCAAGTCAGCGGAGGAGAAGCTGGAGGTGATCGAGGACCGGTCGGAGCAGATCATCAAGGAGTCCGTTAAACTGCAGGACGCGCTGTCGACGATCGAGGCGCAGACGGACCGACTCGCGGAGACGTCGAAGAACGTCGGGACGCAGATCGACGACGTGCTGGAGCACTCCAGGGCGATCTCCGATCAGTCCAAGGAGATCGCCGCCTCTCAGGCGGCACTCAAGGAGGGGCAGGCAGAGATGAGGGACAAGATCGACGCCGGCATGGAGCGCATCCAGGAGTCGTACGAGAGCCTCGGGAGCGGCATGGATAAGCTGAAAGAGGAGGCCGTGGGGATTCAGAAGGAGATACGAACTGTTGGAGATTCCATGTCTTCCAAGATGAAGGATCTGCAGGGCACCGCTGATGAGATCGGGAGTGTGACGGGCAGATCGCTGGAGAATCAGGCTCAGCTTTTGGAGGGACAGGATAAGGCGATGGAAGGGCTGAGTAGTCTCCACAGCTTTCAGGCAAAAGCTCTTGAGGAGAGCAGGTACTGCATCTCTAATTCTCTTAAGTACTACACTGAATTTACAAACCTTGTTATTTTGGAAAAATTTGCACTGTGTATAATTTGACCGAATAATATGCTGATTTCTATCTGAACATTTGCAGGGCAACTATAGAGAATTTTGCACAGTTTGGGCAGCGTCAGCAGGAAGAACTTCTGTCCAAACAAGAACAGATCCGGCAAGCTCATGATCATCTCATCCAAAATTCACACTCCATACTGGAGGCTCAGGTTATTATTATCTTCTCATTTTAAATAACTTTCGTCACGTGATACGAGGCTTGAAGCCTTCAACTCTGCAAGTACATTAAAACTGAAATTTCTGACTGCAGGAAGAATTCAGAGCAAAGCAGGCCAACATCTTCGCTGCACTGGACAAGCTTTACATCCTCCACAACGCCATTCTGGCCGAATCCCGCTTCATCAAGGCCTTCTTCTTCTACTGCTGCATCGTGTTCCTCATCTACATGCTCACTAGCGCGAAGCAGACGTTCAGCATCAGGGGCCAACTTTACTTCGGTAACAACTTCATCTGAACTGTACTACTTGCTTCATCTACGTTCGATTGCTAATGTATTGTTTCGGCAGGTCTGTGCATCACTCTCCTGCTAGAGATGGGTCTCATCAAGATCGGAGCCAGGGACTTCGACAACCAGTTCTGTGTTCTGTCCAAGGTGTTCTTGGTCAGATCGGCGTTCCTCACCCTTGCCACTATTCAGATGTTGCATTCCATATTCACATACAGGTCAGTAAAAATGATGAACCTCCAGATTGTACAGTTATACATTTGAATCTTGTATATTTCTCTTGCGGTGTCAATCTTGTGACGATTAACTAATGGTTGATTTATCAGGGACTACGAGGTACTGAACCATCGGCTGCTCCAAACACTGGTGGAGAAAGTCCGGACGCTGGAGGAAAACGCGGGCGACAGGATGCTCCTGTACGCTTCAGAAAGCGACGAGAGCCTGATGAACTACTCTTGGGTGTTCGACGAGCTGAAGGACGAGGTCGACAGCAAAGCCGATCCGAACTACGCCTTGCCGGAAGAGGTTGGCGAGAACTCCATCACGACGTCGGTCAGCCGGAAGTACAACCTGCGGCCGCGGAGCAGGCAGTGATGAAACGCTCTTCTCCCCGCGGAAATTAAGGCGGCGTGCGTAATGCCGTGATCTACTACGCCGTTTGTATCTAGAGTTCTAGACAGTATGAGCTTGGTTTTGCCCTACATTTTCTCGATTTTATTTCTTTTGAGTTGCTTTTGAGGACATCACAAATATGTAATTTTAACTCACAAACCATTGACGAAATTTACACAAACTGAACCTTGTTGCTATATGCCTATATATGAAACTACAATGATTGTATAAAGCCATTTTAACGTAGTCATGCTCGTTTGTTCAACTGTTGACTAAAATCGTATTACAGTGCCTGGATAACATATCTCATCAATAAGCATTGCAGAAACTTTATTTAAAAAAAAGTCCAGATCTCTTTATAAAGTACTATCTGTCTAGTAGGAATTTTAGGTGTATTAAGCTAACATGTGCGGAAATCAAAATAAAATAAGAAATACGAGGTGTGTGGCAATGCAGGGTGCATTCAACTATGATTATTCATTCAGAAAACCCACACATGATGATTATTCATTCAGAGCACCCACCGGACCGTGTGAGTTCTGGACATGTAACGTGTGCACTTGTGCTTGACAACCCGGAGACTCTGGTCTTCTTCGTCGCGCAACATCTCTATGCCTGTAAGCACAGCAAACTGCACCCCATTTTCGTAGTCATTATAAACCTTAGCGATGCAAAACCTGCCGTCGCCTAGGTTGACAAGCTTGATACGCACAGGAGACCAATCCTCATCCTCTGACATGCTCAGGCTCAGATGTTCCCAACGGTACTGCACGGTGGGCGGCTGGCCATGGACAATGGCAGAGAGGTCCACGGCACACAGGTTGTAGGGTTCAGGAGCTTCGAAGCCCAACCATGTGTCGAACTCACGGACGTACTCGGCTCTGCCATCAAACGGCAGAGCCCACTCACTAATGCGCCTCCAGTTCTCCACTGTTCTCCATCCTAACCGGTGGCTATGGTCAAGGCACGCTGTGTCGAAACAGTATGTGCCGAAGCCGCCATTGCAAGATGATATGCAGATTGAGGAGCAGCCGTCAGCGGTGTCTAGGGTGGTGTAGGAGGCAATCACGGAGGGTTCATACCCAGGCAGGTCGACGAAAGGAGGCGGGGGAAGGAGCCGCGTACGCCATCCCTTATTGTCGTCGCTTTCATCCCTGGACATGGGCGTGTACTCAAGGACTTTGAAGCATGAGCGTGGTTGTCCACTGATGGCCCGGGTCCGACTGGGGTACGCGTCCATAATGTAGAGGCTGTCCTCGTCGGCGCCGGGGTGGGTAACTGACACAATCAGCGGGTCGAATCCCTTGCGATGGGAGAAGCTGGGCAGGGTGAGGAAAAGGTTCTTGTCGGCGTCGAACATGGCCATCCCGCCCGCGTTGTTGGAGTTGATGATCCGACCCTCGCTGCTGCGGGGCGCGAAGAGATCGAACCATGCCAGGCTGCTGGACAGGCCGCCGGTGGACACTGGATCAAAGTTTTATTGATAGTTAGATACTCCCTCCGTTCTTGAAAGAGTGTACTTCCAATTTTCTTGGAAGGTCAAACCATTTCAAAGTTTGACCAAGTTTGTCCAAAAATATGACAAAAAACGAACACACCCTAAATACGCTCACGCACTAGAAAATAATTATTCACAAGAAAAAATACATATGACTTTTTTAAAAACACGAAAGAAGGACAAACAAAATAAAAAGTAAAACAAAGAAGAAAACATGGACAAAAAGGGAAAAAAAGAAAAGCAAGGAAAGAAATAAATAATAAAACTTAACAAAAATAATAAAATTAAAAAGTAAATAAGTAAGAAACAAAATGGAAATAAAAATAAATATGAAAGAAAACAAAAAATAATCCAAAACGTGAAGCAGATCAAGCACTAGGAACATGAAGAACCAGTCTATGCAGTAGTGGGTCGGCCCGGAACGAAATAGAAAGCTAGGCAAATGATGAGTCCTCACATGTTTGGGCCATGGGACCTCCCTTTTACAGATAAGGCCTCAATCGATTCCCTTATTGTTGGCCCCGGTCGGTGTTATCTACCCATGTAAAAATTCTGAGTTTGTGGCTCCCCAAGATTAATCTTTACCCTGTTCAAAAAAAAAAGATTAATCTTTACTACTATAGACCATGTGTTCAACACATTTTTTAAGAAAAACAAATAAATTTTGTTATTATTACATGCAAATAATCAACTTATGTCAATTCATATATCATACACCTAAAATGATCAGGATTTATAGGAAAACAATAGTGAGGGACAAATGCACGCTTCGATCAGTGCTCGTTCTAATTATCTTTAGGGCACGTCTAGAGACTAGAGGAGAGTCGACTGAGATTAAACTAAATCTTATTTGACTGACGGCATCCTACAATTTATGATATACGAAAGTTTGGAATAAAAGAAATCTCAGTTTTAACCTATTATAACTCTGATGTAAATTTAATGGCTAGAGAGTTGACTGAGATTTACTCTCTTCGATCCATAATTAGTGTTGCCGATTTAGTTAGTATGCTAAATCATCAACACTTATTATGTATCAGAGGGAGTAGTTAGTTTTCAAGGGACTTATGGAATTAGCAAAATTGATCTTTATCATAATACACGCATCGAATTCAAGTGTGGCCCAATATAACCGAATCCATCTCTCTTTTCCTCGAGCGAAGATGACCCATTTCTCAGAACACATTTCCAATCAATGGGCTAAAATGGAACTCGCAGCAGCCCATAACCTCGCAAACTGAAAACAGTAACCTTTCGGCCCAAGGACAACCGCTGCTTTCACAAAAATGTTCTACTCTCACAAAATGATTTTTTTTGGGGTTTTGTTTCCCGGGTGCATATGCATTCATTATTTAAAACACATTTTAAACGTATTTTGAATGTCAAAAAATATAAAAATGTTGACACTTACATCTTCCCATTATATGTGTTCGCAAAGTTGTTTCAAGTAAAACCTAATCTTTTCTGACATATGTAAAAAAAGACAAGTTTTGGTGCTAATATAAGACTCTTCACAATACATACTTTTGTCTTTTTTACACATAATATAGGTTTCTCCCGAAACTTTTTTCCACATACCAAAATATAATTTTTTGTTATATGGGCATATGCACATGAGAGTCGAAGTGAATTTCTCGAGGACAGTATGTTATGAAGTCCTGTCGTGGATCCGATCCACCGCGGGACCACCTTTGGGTGAGGGTGTCGTCACGGATTGGTGGTCGATGGTGTTGCGCAAAGGAAACTCGTCGTTGATCATGCTGACGACATGCATGGTGGATCAGGAAGCACCGGAATGCGGTTGTCTTTGACAACGCGTGCCCCTCCCTCTCTCCATGCAACCAGCTTAATATGACCCAAAATAGTCATGTTTCCAATCTTACCCCGCAACAAACCTCTTGGTCAAACCCTGGATATGGAAACCTGACAAGCTCCACCCGAGCATAGCATATGGAGGACAAGTGGAAAGTGGATAAAAGGCACCTGCTCCTATAGCAATTATCGTAAATAGAGGTACGGCCTTCTAGCGCTAAATCGGATTTCTCGGAAGGATTGCTTGATCGAAAGGCAGGATAGGTTGGCAAAACAGATTTAGCGATGACCAGGATTCGTACTATTCCTACGAAGCGAGGGACGAGCGAGGCCTAGGATTAGGAAATGGAATCCCAGATCCGGTATCAGGACCTGTTGATATATGGGATGGACCCACCCGTTTGACTCTTATGAATTGATAGTTAGATACTCCCTCCGTTCTTGAAAGAGTGTACTTCCAATTTTCTTGGAAGGTCAAACCATTTCAAAGTTTGACCAAGTTTGTCCAAAAATATATAAATTTTTGTGAAACCAAATAGGCATGGGATGAAAATATATTCTACCATGAATCTAATGCTACCAATTTGGTAACATAAATGTTGGTGGGTCTTTGTATAAATACGGTCAAACATTTAAAAGTTTGACTTTACAATAAAGTTGGAAGTACACTCTTTCATGTACGGAGGGACTACTATTGCGAAAGGAAAGTAAAGATAGTGGCCTCCATACTCGACATGATCAAGGCCGAGGCGCGCGAGTGGGTGAACGCGGAAGCCCGAGGACTTCGCCAACTTCTCCCCTAGACAGGTTTTAGTTGTATGGTGCGGGGTTGGTCCTTTCTAGAACTTGTATATAAAAACTTCTTTTTTATCAATGCATCGAAACAAAGCGTTTTCGCGAGAAAAAAAATCTGAACAATTTGCTGGTACTCTTCGCGGGGCATCATGATGCTGCTACTCATCAAATTCGGTGTTATAAACCTAGTCAACAAAGTTGACCTAGGAAACAAGGCTGCGCTAAAAGAAAGTTGACATGAGATGAGAAACGGGCACGCATGCAGAACCGTGAATACGTGCGACAACTGAGCCATCAATTTTTTTTTCTAAACACAGTACAACGCAAACGTTCATATACACACGCACATATTCACCCCTATGAACGCACACACGCATATCCTATCCCTATGAGCACCTCCGAGAGACTGAATCGGCGGGTCAAGTCTTGAAATTGACGAAGTCACCATGGGGGTCTCGCTGTCGACGGGAACGTCGCCTCTTACTGAAGAATATTCCGCCTCTTAAATGAGAAACAACTGCGTCAAATGTGTGATTTGAACTCTAATGGGTTAGGAGTACAACCACCCACCTAACCATCCTGCCACACGCAAGTTCTCACTGAGCCACGCACAACCTTCGTTGTTCGTTCCATCGATCGTATATTCGTATCATACATAGCAAACACGTTTTCCTTCACGTATACGTTGCCGCCGGCCGTGAAGTATCGCGTCGGCGTACACGTCCGAGTTCCCGGCACGGACAGCTACGGCACGTGGCCCGGCCCCACAGCCACGCCACGTGCGGCCGCCGGGCGCGGCAGCTTCCGGCTCGCGCGCGACGCGTGCCCCGGCCGCCGGGTCGACGCCGATCGAGATCGCAACGGCCGACCGCGCGATGGGCACGCCACGTACTGTACTTCTCCCAGATCCAGCCTCCTCCAGGAAGCTTCTGTTTCTGTTGCAGTGGCGCACTCATTAGTTCATGGAGCACTCTACTACTGTTGCGCACTTATACGGAGAAACTGATTAGTTCATGGAGCGACTCATTAAGCTTCTTTTGGCCTTTAATTTATTTCTCCTTTTTTTTGGCCTTTTTTTTTACTTTGCCGGGCGTTGAGTGTGATTACCCGAATTTTTTTTTAAAACTTTATTCGGAATCTAGCACGCGTTTTGGAGGAATTTGAAAAGTAGCGCGGCGTCGTCACGGTGCGTGCCGAAACAACTCGTTTCGGCACTGCCGTACCGAAAGCACAGTTTCGGCACTGCCCGTGCCGAAACAAGGATGTTTCGGCCGCGCCAACGCCGAAAGCCTGGTAGACGGCATGCGCATCGCTGCTTCGCGTAACTGCGGCGCCGACAGGCATGTTTCGGCACGGCCCGAGCCGAAACATGGCTTTCCCTCTATTTTCCGCGCCGTCGTCGCTCCCCCCTTTTATTTTCCCGCCAACCTTGCTCCCTGCGCCGTCGTCGCTCCCGCCTTTTATTTTCCCGCCAACCTTGCTCCCTCTCCCGCGCCTATTTTCCGCGCCGTCGTCGCTCCCGCCTTTTATTTTCCCGCCAGCCTAGCTCCCTCTCCCGCGCCTATTTTTCGCGCCGTCGTCGCTCCCGCCTTGTATTTTCCCGCCAGCCTTGCTCCCGCCTATTTCTCCCGCCAATTGGTCTGTGCTCGTCCTATAAAAACCCCGGGAGGAGATGTCGAGTTGGTAAGCATAGTCCACTCACTCGAACATGTCGAGATACAATTCAGATGGTAGTTTCCCGGCAGGAATGTCGGCACTCCTTTTGAAGTTTACGGCCGAGTTCAAGGTAGACAATAAGGAGATCCCATTCGAAGATATTGTTAGTCATCCACCTCATCTCCGTGAGCTATCAGCGAAGCTAGCTAGGCATGGGTGGCCATGGAGGAATTACAAGGAAATAGAAAAAGAACTCGTGAGGCTGCATGCTAGGTGGCAGAAGAAGAAGCTAACATATCCCACTGAAGCATATATGTTGGATGCTCTTCGTACACCGATGTTATGGGTCGAGGAGAGCGAGGACGAAGATGATATCTTCATGCCCACTGAAGCGAGCAAGAGAGCTGCAGCAGCGGCGGCGGCGTCGAAGGGCAAGGGTGCAGCGTCGTCGAAACGCAAGGCTGAAGCATCGTCGAAGGGCAAGGGTGCGGCGTCGTCGAAGGGCAAGGGTGCAGCATCGTCGAAGGGGAAGAGTGACGCGGGAGGCTGTGTCGATGGTAGATGACTTTTCTTTTTCAATTTATGTTGTGTTGTCGCTACTACCACTTTTCTTGCTGTCTGTGTAAGTTGCAATGTTTGTTTAATAATATGTCTCGTACAACTTATTTTCCTCTGATATGTCTCGTACATAGATAATAATATGTCTCATACATAATAATATGTCTCATACAAACATAAATATGAATATGTCTCATACATAGATAATATGTCTCATACAAACATAAATATGAATATGTCTCACATAGAAATATAAATACGGATAGTAGTACATAGATAGAAATATGTCTCACATAGTAGTAGATAGTAGTATCACTCATCTCTGTGAGCACGTGTCCGCGTCTGTCTACGCGGTCGACGCCCGGAAGGTGACAAGCGTCTCGGAGCGCGGTGGTCACGCATCCCTCGGCCTTGCAACGGCTCCTCCTCCTGTGTCTGGGTTTCCTGCGTCGGGGGCGGCGGTGGAGTCTGGTACATCGGGTCGTCGTACAGCTCCGTGTGTGCAGAGTCGTCACCCCACCTGTACATGTAGATGTTACGTCAGTACTCCGTCTAGGTGGACATGATAAATAAATGAGAGTATTATAAACTACTTACGGAGGTGGACCGGAATCTGAGACATCGGCATAGCAGACGGGTTCCACACGTTATGTTGAGGTGGATGTATCCCGTAACCTTGCGACATCGCGAACTGGTAACCAGGCGGCATGCCATACCCGTACGAAGGCGGCATCCCGAGCCCGTACACAGGTGGCGCTGCCACGTCGAACTACCAGGCTGGGTAGGATCTGGCTGCTCGTACATAAGTGGCTGTGATGGACCGGGCTGGGAAGGATCTGGCTGGTGGGACGAACTACCATGCTCGTATGTAGGCCGTGGGCGAGGAGTCTGTACTACTGTATGACGTGGTCGGGGGTCCTGTCGACCTGTGGAGTGACGGGAGGGTGATACCTGTGCATCCTGAATAAGTGGAGTCCGGGAGAGTGACTGCCGCGCGGGGCGCGGGTGACGCGGGGCTGGGCCGTGGGCCGCAACGTCTGCACCGCCGGCACAAGTAAGAACAGAGTACACACGTCGTAGCTTGTCCTCCAGACGCTTGAACCAAGACACCTGTTGCGGCAGTGGGGCAAAGTCGGCAACGTCGCTCTGAATGTCTTGTATCAAGTCTGCCTGTTGTAGGAAAACAAAATGTTAGTGTCGATTATTGAGACATGCATTTACCAATATTAGTGAAGTACATACCGCGTAGTATCTGCTTCCCCCAATAGCCTCAAGTGGGTACATGTCCGTAACAGAAGGAGGTGGCAACTGATCAGGCTGGGACGTGTGCACTAAGCGAAGTCGAGTGGACTGTCTGTACGTCCGCAGATATAAGTTGAAATCATGTAGCAGAAATGGCTCATCCGCGGGCCATACATTAGCCGTCGCGTTCGCCCATTCCGCTATGTACGGATTAAGTGTCTGTAGCCAAGATGCCAGAGATCTATCTCCTTGTCGCGACAATCTGAAACATGTAGGCGTAGTGTAATTAGAAAAGTACATTCCAAATTCCTTGGTGTAAACACAGTTGATTAAAAACATACCTGTGGATGTGCGGAGGAAGGGCGGGAACTCTAGTGGGAGGCTCCGGCAATTGTCGCTTGCCAAACTGTCTCATGACACGTTGTTGGGCCATCTCCTCCACCGTGACATCGAAAACAATGCGGGCTCGAGTGAACCAGTAGTTTTCATCCCTCCGGCACAAGCTAGAAATCCCGCCGGGGTATCTCGCCTGCACCCTGTCAGGACGGTACGGCTCCCATATAACCTGATTGTCTTGCAATTGATCAAACTGCATCGTGAATGACTCGTAGCAGTTTTTAACCTGCTGGCCCGCGTACCGTCTCTGCAAATAGATAAACTAGTAATTACGTGATGTGCAAGTTTACCAAAATAAGAAGTTTGAAAAATTAAATGATGTGCAAGTTTACCTCTCTACGTGCCCACATACTACCAATAGTAGGCAAAGCGACTAGGTTTGCCTCAACGAGCCTGTACTCCCAGGGTGTAAGAGCGTCGACGTCAGGCCTACCGATAGGGAACCTCTCCCAGGACCATAACTGCAACAGTAGTGGACAGCCAAGAAGCGAAGCGGAACGCTTATTCTTCATGCACGCCGAACACATAGCTCGGTACGTGGCGGCTAAGACAGCTGACCCAAAACTCCGTGGCACTATGTCCTCAACGTGATGTGCCTCCGCAATCTCTCCGGGCCATATTGATGAAGCGCGCACTAATAGTGTCGACATGGGAGTCAATGAACATTACCTTGCCGAACAGCCACAGCAGGTATGCCTCCAGACATCTAGTAATCTGCGCTTCAGTCAACGCGGCATCCGGGTATCCTAGAACTCCAATCTGCATTGATCATACAAAACGAACTGAGTAAGTACAAGTTTGTTGATAATAAAAAATAAAACTCATAATTCTAACAATCTGATAACCCACAAGTATAGGGGATCGCGTGTAGCCTTTTCGATAAGTAAGAGTGTCGAACCCAACGAGGAGCTAAAGGTAGGATAAGTATTCTCTCAAGTTCTATCAACCACTGATACAACTCTACGCGCACTAAACATTTGCATTATCTAGAAAATAAAACTACAGTAGCAATACGGGTATGAGAGATAGTTTTGCAAGATAATAAATACAAGAAAGTAAAAGTTAGTGCTGCAGCAATAAAGTACACTAAGTAACCATATACTAACAGTACCATGAGTGTGGAAAAGTGGTGTTAATTGTGGTGGCTTTGTCCAAGATTAATTAGTGAAGGTACTTGGTTCATTGTCTTCGATGCATTTTTCTATGTGGGAGAGGCTAAATATACATGCACTCCACTACTTGGGATTACAAGTACTATATGATTGGATTGTTAGAAAGCATCCGCAAATACTAACAATGCATTAAGGTTTCCCCAACCATAGCCTTAAGTTCAAGGTCCTCTTACTCCCATACGTGCAACTAATCGGTTCGCGTTCTCAGGTTTCTGTCACTCCGGCAGAACTTCGCCCGCTTCGCTACAAATACTACCAACCCTAGGGTGTTTGATCCATGCGCGCACAAATATAATGGACACCAAAGGACAGCACCATATAGACATACAACTCTAATGAACCTCATGCATTCAATTAAGCAATGAAAAGACAAATAAACTACGGAAACATGATGTAAATCATAGGATAAATATTATAGCATCAAACACCATGTTTACATAGGACGGTACAGAGGTTTGTGGGAGGATGAACCACTGAATACAAGGAGGAGATGGTGATGGAGATGGCGGTGAAGACGGCGGAGAGGGGCAGCGCGGCGGCGCAGGGCGGCGGCGGCGCCGGCGGTGCGGGGAACTCCTTTCCCCGCCGCCGGCAAGCTTGGGGAGCGCCGCCCCTTAGCCTCCCTCCTTCATGGCTTCTTGGGAGCCCTCCCCCATGGAGATGGGATCCATGGGGAGGCAAAAACGTGGCTTTTGGTGGCTGAAATTCGTGGGTGGAGGAGTCCTCCACGAATTAGGTTTCCTCCCTTTATATATCTTCTCGGATTTCCGTCACCCGTTTTAGGGTTCCACCAAAACGGGCCTCCAGGCCGCGTCCGAACTCCGATTGGGCTGATCTCGGGCTTAACATCTTCGTATGGAAAATTGTGACAACTTTGTTTTCGGGGAGACCTCCGTTGGACGTCATCTTCGAGGGTCAAACTGACAATCTCCGTAAAAAGTTCTCAGACAGATTTCAGGAAAGTCCCAATTCGACTCCAACAAGGTTTCCTCTTGTATTCTTGATAATTTCTACACATCAAAGAGTAAAACAAGAACATTGTGCACTTTTGCAACTATTAGTAGTTAGTCCAAATAAATAATAAACTTAATATAAAAACAAGTGCTAAAAGCATAAAAATGGCATGAAACAATCAAAAATTATAGATACGTTTTGGACGTATCAACATCCCCAAGCTTAATTCCTGCTCGTCCTCGAGTAGGTAAATGATAACAAAATAATTTTTGATTGTAAATGCTATGATCAGTTCTTTAACAATTGCATGATGTATGGATAATAAAACTTAGCAATCATATTTCCTAATGGAAAGTATCAACGAACTAAGAGCTCATAACATGAAATTTCTAAACATCAACAAGATTGCAATGTTCGTAATAAGATATGACAAAGTGGTATCTCGCTTGCCTTTATTTGAAGGGCAAAACATAAATGCCAAGGCACCTCTGAACTTCAAGTGAAGACTAGATATAAAGATATCAAAGATAAGAGTATCATAGTTATACCTCAATTAATCGTATCCTGGGACAATCACATTACACTAAGAACGACATTATGCTCTCGAAGAAAGGCTCAAAGAAAGGATGGTGACTCAACAAAAAAAATAAAAATTGGCCCTTCGCAGAGGGAAGCAGGGATTAACACGTGCTAGAGCTTTTTATTTTAAAAACAGAGGTAAAAATGTTTTGAGAGGTGTTTGTTAATTGTCAACGAATGGTAGCGGGTGAGAACAGTATTCTACCTGTCAAACGGACTTTTAAGAGCGGCTCCCATGA
>CAMZMU010000083.1:18818983-18898179 GCA_947311845.1 Poa pratensis | reverse complement strand
TCAGCTGTAAGAATGTTATTTTCTTCTGTTGAAAATCGCGGTATGTCATGGGTAATATTCTTCAATCCATATTGAACCTCACTTGGCAAAGATGGACCGAAAAGTTTCTTGTAATAATCCGAAATATAACTTTTTAAATTTTCCTGCCCTATGATCGTTCCTTCCTCTTGCTCGAGTTGACAATTTTTCTTTTTCTATGCTTCCCATTTGCGACAAGGTGAAAATATTTTGTGTTGTTTCCACCTTCCTGAATGTGTTTCACTTTGGCCCTTTGTGCCCACTTTGTTTCCTCGTCTCTCCGTAGGCAACAAAGCCTGTCGTTCGCATCCCTTAAAGTATCACGCTCTGATACCAAAAGGGGGTTAGTTTCAGCTTTAATATCAAGCTCATCGATAATTTTTAGAAGTCTCTCATTCTCTTTCTTATACTTGCCAACTCTGATTTTTAGCCACCTTTTAAGAAACCGTCTCAATGTCTTATTTTATTTTGCCACACCTCAATAGGTGTATTCCCTTTAGCTGGTGCAGCCCACTCTGCTGCCACCATCTCATAGAACCCTTCCATTCTCAACCAGGAAAGTTCGAATGAGAAACGTGCTGTATTTCCTACGTGAGCTGATCACCCCGAGTCGACGAACAGGGGTATGATCAGATCCCACCCTACTTAAAGCCTGCACCGTAACTAAAGGGTATTTTTGTTCCCACTCCGTGGTGGTAAGGATTCGGTCTAATTTCTCAAAAGTCGGGGTCTCTCGCCTACTCGCACAGGTATACTGTTTGCCGAAAGCTCCAGTTCTTTAAGCTCTAGGCTCTGAATTATCGCATTAAACATGATTGGCCACCTCGGATTATAGTTATCATTGTTCTTTTTCTTCAGGTTTCCGAATTATGTTAAAATCCCCACCCGCCATCATAGGTAGTGGTTCATTTTCACATAGTCGAACTAACTCTGATAGGAACTGCGGTTTATTATCATCTTGGGCAGCGCCATATACCGACACTAAAACCCATTGAAACCCGTCACTCTTCGACTTTAGAAAGAGCTTGACACAAAAATCTACTCCGACTTCTACATTTGTGACCTGAAGCGTTCCTACATTAATCCCTAACAACATCCCACCCGCTCTACCTCTAGGTGGTAAACAAACCAGCTGAAGTCTTGCCCAGCCGCCAAATGACTTAAGAAAGGAGTGGCGAAATTAGATCTCCCAGTTTCGACAAAGCTAAGGAAATCCAATTTTTTCTCACGAATAGATTCTTGAACAAACAGATGTTTTCCGGGGTCACGAAAACCCTCACTGTTCCAAAAAAGCCATCTTAAGCTATGCATTTTTACGTTTGTTCTGTATTTTAATTCTAGCACTCCTCCTTTATGAGAACAGGAGTAATCCTTCCTTTTCTGGTCCGCTTGACCGTTTCTGACACAACTGGGAAACCCGACTCGCCCTCAAGCGTTCTATCTATCTCCTCATCATCTAAATCCTCTGTTAGGGCCGAAGCTCTATTAAGGACCAAGCTATATGGCTGCTCAACCTCCTTCTCTTTCACAGTTTTATTCAGAATACAAAACGAGCGATCTAAATCATTTCTCTTAATAGACAAAACCGATTCAGTAATTTCTTTTTCAGTCGCCCCCAAAGAGACCCCCAACCGTGCTGCTCTATCTTTAATTTGCTTATCGGAGAATTTAAAATGGAGTTGGATTGTTTCGGTGTACCTTGTATGAAGTCCCGCTGGTCCGCCAAAGCAATGGCGCGCCCCATCTGAGTGTCGTCGGCGTTGTGCTGCGCCCTGATGCGCGCACTCGAACCGAACACCCAGCGCCTCGCCGTCCGGGACACCACCAAAGTCGACGATGCTCTGCCGTGCCGCCACCTTGTCAACCGAACCAAAGTCGGGAACGATGGCAGCGTGGGCGAGAACACCGGCGCCCTCGGCCTAGCCGACCCAGCCCCACTCGATCCTGCACCCCCTCCCGGGGTACGTGGAGAGTCTAGGGCAGCCGACATGGAGCTCGATCCCGCCCCACCTCCTGTGGTGCGTGGAGAGCTCCCCATGGAGTACGAAACCCATCACGAAGAAGGTCGGTGAAGCCATCGCAGGGCTCGAAACAGCCCCGCCTTCCGCGGCGCATGGAGAACTAGAAAGGGGGCACGAAGCCCCAACCCGCGAAGCCGGCGAGGTGGCAGAAGAACCTCCTGCGCTGCCACAGAAGCGCTCGCAGTGCCCAGCTCGATAGTGAGCTTGGTCTCATCAGTAGCTATCTCCAACCTCTCTCAGAACCTCTCAAAACAGCGAACTCCTTCCGTGCATCATCAAACGCACGGCGCACAGATGGTGAAAAACACTACACCCAGCTTTACCGCCGCGACAGGTGGTTTAGAGGCTGAACCACCTTGGTTTTCAGTCACCGTAGTAGCCTCCGTTGGTGCAACTTCCATACTCATCGTCGTATCTGGGGTAGTACCTAGCAACAGCCTCCTGAAAATCATCCCCAAGGTCATCATCACCATCATCATCATCATCTCCATCCGACCCCCCCCCCCCATGTCAACATCCGGCGCTGCAGGTGGAGCTGCTCCCTCTACCACAAAGGTAAGATCAAAGAACCCGGCCTTAAA
Source organism: Poa pratensis (assembly GCA_947311845.1). Taxonomy (NCBI): domain Eukaryota; kingdom Viridiplantae; phylum Streptophyta; class Magnoliopsida; order Poales; family Poaceae; genus Poa; species Poa pratensis. The sequence continues at coordinate 18,895,559 of CAMZMU010000083.1, read as the reverse complement.
GAGCATAGGAAAGACCCTAGGGATCTTCGTATGATCAAGGCAGCCAATTCTAATCCGCAAGACTCCATGCTGTCTCGTAAACGCCATGTCAATCTCAAGTGTTTTACCAAACATATCACCCACCGCCCATAGAGCAAGAAAATCCCCAATCTCCGGCCTTGGGATACCCGAAACACGCAACCAAACTTCCGGCAAAGTACTAGTAGGTTCCGGGTTTTGATTCCAGCTATCAAAAGTGAGCTCGCAGGAGCTGTTTGGCACACGGCACAAACCAAAAACTCTGAGCCTCTGAAGATCAGTCCTGGTGGGGAATTGCACCTTGTGGACGTTGTGTCCCACCTGCCGAACGTCCCAAACGAAATGTTCAGAAGGAACAAGTCGCTGTAGCTGCAAAACAATACCGGGGATGGTTGATGACCCACAAGTATAGGGATCGCAACAGTCTTCGAGGGAAGTAAAACCCAATTTATTGATTCGACACAAGGGGAGCCAAAGAATACTTGAGAGCCTTAACAGCGGAGTTGTCAATTCAGCTGCACCTGTGAATAGTCTTGCTCGACACAGATTATCAGTAGCAACAGTTTTATAGCAGTAGTAGCGGTGAAATAATAGCAGCAGTAAACAGAGACAGCAGTAGTGATTGCAGTAAACAGTAGGATTAAAACACTGTAGGCATAGGGATGGATGAACGGGCGCTGCATGGATAAGATAGCTCATATAATAATCAAGACATAGGCATTGCAGATAATAATGATAAAGCATCCAAGTACTAAGTAAACGTAGGCATGTGTTCCGTATATAGTCGTACGTGCTCGCAATGAGAAACTTGTACAACATCTTCTGTCCTACCAGCCGGTGGCAGCCGGGCCTCAAGGGAATCTACTGGTAATTAAGGTACTCCTTTTAATAGAGTACCGGAGCAAAGCATTAACACGCAGTGAACACATGTGATCCTCACATCGCAGCCATTCCCCTCGGCTGTCCCAATTATTGTCACTTTGGGACCGCGGGTTCCGGACAACAATATGTGTATACAACTTGCAGGTATGATCAATAAACAGTGCATATCATTATGAAACAATAACATGTTCAGATCTGAAATCATGGCACTCGGGCCCTAGTGACAAGCATTAAGCTCAACAAGTTGCAACAACATCAATAAGTACTAACAACGGATACTGGGCACCATGCCCTAATGATCTTATAGCTTATTACATGAACAATCTCATCCAATCCCTACCATCCCCCTCAGCCTACAGCAGGGAATTACTCACACATGGATGGGGGAAACATGGATGGTCGATGGAGAAGCGTCGGTGATGATGATGGCGATGATCTCCTCCAATTCCCCGTCCCGGCGGAGTGCCAGAACGGAGTTTCTGGTCCCCGAAATAGGTTTCGCGATGGTGGCGGCGTACGGTGATGTTTCTGGATGAAGTGGACGACCCCCCGACGTTTTTAGGTCAGAAGGGTTAAGTAGTCGAAAGGGGGACTCGGGGAGGTGCCCGAGGCACCCTCCTCATAGGCTGGCGCGGCAGGCCCTTGGGCCGCGCCACCATGTGGTTTGGGCCACTCGTGGCCCATCTCCGCCTCCCCTTCTGGCTCCGTGAGTCTTCTGGTAAAATAGGAGGTTTGCGATCTTTTCTGGTGTTTTTCCCGAAAGTTGACTTTCTGCACAAAAACAAGACACCAGGGCAATTCTGCTGAAAACAGCGTTAGTCCGCATTAGTTGTATTCAAAACACACAAGTTAGAGGTAAAACAATAGCAAAAGTGTTCGGGAAAGTAGATACGTTTTGGACGTATCAACTCCCCCCAAGCTTAGCTTATTGCTTGTCCTCAAGCAATTCAGTTAACAACTGAGTGCGATAAAAGACTTTCACGAACACATTTGCTTCATATGATGCATATATTCTCACTATATGTACAAATGCTTAAGCAATTCAAGATGAGGCAAATGCAAATAATGTCACTCAATAGGCATGTAAACTATGAAAAGATACCAACATACTAATAGCAACAAACATGAAACATATTAATTCACAAGATTGTAATGCTCATAATAGGATATGACAAGATGGTATCTCGCTTGCCCGTTTTTGTACAGCAAAACATAAATGCCCAGGCACCTCTGAAGTTCATGGGAAGACTAGAATCAAAGATATCAAAGATAAAAGCATCAAAGTTATATCATAGTTAACCACATTCTGGGACAAGCACATTACACTAAGAATGACAACTATGCTCTCGAGAAAGTGCTCAAAGAAAGGATGGTGACTCAACATGAAAGTAAAAGATTGGCCCTTCGCAGAGGGAAGCAGAGATTATCATGTGCTAGAGCTTTTCATTTTTAAAACAGAAGCAAAATTGTTTTGGGAAGTGTTTGTTGTTGTCAACGAATGGTAGTGGGTACTCTAACCCCCTTGTCAACCAGACTTTCAAGAGCGGCTCCCATGAAGGACGTTATTTCTACCAGCAAGGTAGATCATCCCTCTTCTCTTTTGTTTACACATGTATTTTAGTTTCATTATGGGTGACACTCCCCCCAACCTTTGCTTGCACAAGCCATGGCTAACCGAATCCTCGGGTGCCTTCCAACATTCACATACCATGGAGGAGTGTCTATTGCAAAATTAAGTTGCTTACTGATAAATCAGGGCAAAACATGTGAAGAGAATTATTAATGAAAGTTGTAATTAATTGGGGCTGGGCACCCCGTTGCCAGCTCTTTTTGCAAAATTATTGGATAAGCGGATGTATATGCCACTAGTCCATTGGTGAAAGTCTGTCAGAAGTAAATGACAAGATTGAAAGATAAAACACCACATACTTCCTCATGAGCTATAAAACATTGACACAAATTGAGAAGTACTTTGAAGGTTTTAAAGGTAGCACATGAAAATTTACTTGAATGGTTCGAAATGCCATGCATAGGTATTTATGGTGGACACTTTGGAATAACTTGGTTTTCATGGTTTTGGAAGCACGAGCAGCATTCCCGCTCAGTACAAGTGAAGGCTAGCAATAGACTGGGAAGCGACAATCAAGAGAGCAATAACCGTCATAATCATGCTTGCGACAAAATGAAATTAATTGAGACATAAAAGTGATACAAGAACTCTGAGTCAAAATAAATCATCAAGGCTTAATTGACTTTTGTTTTTCAGTCATACGCATGCATGAGCATGTGCCAAGTCAATTCAAATGAATTCTTCAGAGGAGGATACCACAATGTCATACCCTCTATGAATAGAACAATGCAAGCAAACATCAACATAACATGCTACCACTATTAATAAATTGGGACCGATCATGAGAGAACAAGAACTACTAAGCATCCACTAAATGACATATACCTCACATGAACCAACTAAGCATGCTCACATAGATGAGTATATGTACAAAAATGAAAACAAATGGAGTTCATACCAGCCTCTCACCCCAACTCAAGTTGTTGTAGATCATCCTTATTGCTTTTTCACTTGTGTTGCTTCGAATGATAAGAATGAAAACCAAGCTCCATCGGAGTCACGGATGGCTGTCCAACTCTGAAAACACTATACAAAACCAAAAAGAAACAACAAATATTTTTGGGTTTTCGAGTTTTTGAAACAAGAGCAAAAAGAAACAAACAATAAAGCAAAATATTTTTGGATTTTTGAATAACAAACCGAATTTTAAAACTAAGCAAACTAATACTGAAACTTAAAGAAACAAATGAAGAGAAACAACAGAAATATTTTTGGTCTTTTTGTGTTTTGGAATGCAGCAATAAAAGGTAAACAATTAAAAAGAAAGAAAGAAAACTGCAACATGGATATACAAAGTATCGACAAGATATGATATGTAAATGAGTGAGATGTCGATATACCTCCCCCCAAGCTTAGGCTTTTGGCCTAAGTGGAGATCAACCCCATGGTGCCCAGGAAGTGCCCTGTCGTGATAGAGAAGGGTACTCATCCTGGTACGAGCTGACGACGCACCAGGTAAGTGACGGTGTAGCGATCACCAGGCGCTCTTCCTCCTCCTGATGCTGCTGGTGAAAGCCTCGCACTCTAAGCTGCTCCTCCAACGCCTCCTTGGAGTACGACCACGGTCTCCTGTGTAAAGGGAACAGATCGGCCTGGGGCAAAGGCACTTCATATTCATCCCCGTTAAAATAAAACTTTGTAAACAATGTTTCCTAAATGAGAATTAGGTGTGACAAACTGATGGCCTTTCATAGCAGAATATCAAGTCTGAAAGGGGTTAGCTTCTCATCATTAGGACTAACGGAAAGACCTAGATATGCGATAACTCGTGAAGCAACAATTCCTCCATAAATAGGTCCACTAGCAGCCAAACGGCGAGCAATAAGGGCACCAAGGTTGTAAGCAGTGTTACCATTAAGTGCAGCAGCAAGAAAAGCAAGATGATAATTAGAAATGTTACTGGTGTTTTCCCTACCAAGAATGCTAGTAGCAAGATAATAAACGAAATATCTAATGGCAGGGAATTGGATGTTCCTTATCTTGCCGCGCTGAGCGGTGCGGTCATCGTCGTTGGTCACTCCTCGGTAAAGTTCCACAAAGTCTTTGGTGTTCCCTGCAATCTTCTTTGCTGTACCTAAAGGAGCAATATCTATGGCAGCACAAAAGTCTCCCAAGCCCATTGTAACAGGCCTGTCATAAATCTTAAATTGGACAGTAGGCGCATAAGATGAATTCACAAATTTAAAACTCTCAACAAAAGTTTTGGTGAGCCAATAATGTTGGTCGCCTCATCCTGCATATAAGTGGTTAGGCCAACTCTCTGGATAAGGAACATGAAGTCATCAAGCAACCCTGCATTACGCAAAAACTCCATGCATGGAAAGGATGAAGCATTTGGGATTTGGTCATCCCCTCCATCTCCAATGTTCGGTGCAATGACATCCTCATCATAGGAACGCCTAACTCGAGTAGATGCCCTCAAAGGCCTCCTTGCTCTCTGAGAATCCCTTTCAAACACCTCCCAAAGGTGTGGTTATGCATTTTCCTTTTCTGAAATTTTTAACAAACATTATAAAAATTGATTTTGAGACATACAAATGAGGGGAACTACTATATGAACTTGCTAGAGGACTAAACATGCATCAAAACTGATTATATCAACATAAACAAGCATGCATACTCACTTAACAAGTCACCTACAGCAGCAAAATACTCAAGGTATACTCACTAAACAAAATTCTACTTGGATAAAGGAGGAGTCACATACCGGAGAGCAAATGGTCCAAATTTCAGCAACAAAGATGGGCTGAGCAAGGAGATCGAAAAATCTCGAGCAAGAGCAGCAAGAACACGGGTTTGAGCAATGGTGGTGTGTTTGTCGGGAGAGAGAAAGAAATGAGAGGAAGATGGGTGAGTGGAGGGCCAGGTGGGGCCCACACCATGCCACGGCGCGGCCACACCCCTGCCGCGGTGGGGTGGTGTGGTGGCATGGTGGGTCCCCCTGGTCAGCTCCAGGCACTCCCACATTCCTCTTTAAAAACTAATATTTATGGTATAATTTTCAGAAATTTTTGAAAACTTTCATTTTGCACATTTTCTGGATATTTAAATAATAAACTTAGAGCAGAAATAGAATTTTATAAAGACCAGTTTCAACTAAAACTTTGCAAGTTCAGTAACACAACAGTAGGTAAAACAAAGTTGAAGAAAGAAATGTTGTTTAGCTCTTTTATGTATGCAAATACATTTGATAGCAAGGTTGATCAAGTCTTGGCACCAAATAAATTTACATGACACAAATGATTTAAACATCATGAACACTCATGTTACCTTGTATTGTATTGATATGGATCCAATCATAATGTTTTGATATCCTTCTTGATGATCATATATAGGGCAATCAATACTTCCCACTTTGATAGTTTTAAAATTGGAGATAGTATTGACTCCATAAATCTTGTCAACTTTCTTGGGGAAATAAACAGTATGTTCTTTATCATTAACATTGAAAGTTACTTTTCCTTTATTGCAATCAATAACAGCACCTGCAGTATTTAGAAAAGGTCTTCCAAGAATAATAGACATATTATCATCTTCAGGCATTTCAAGAACAACAAAATCAGTCAAAATTAAACAATTGTTAGCTACTTGAACAGGGACATCCTCACAAATGCCAACAGGAACAGCAGTAGATTTATCAGCCATTTGCAAAGATATATCAGTAGGTATCAATTTATCAAGATAGAGTCTCTTATAAAGAGAAAAAGGCATAACACTAACTCCTGCTCCCAAATCACATAAAGCAGTTCTAACATAATTATTCTTGATGGAGCAAGGGATGGTTGGTATACCTGGATCTCCAAGCTTCTTAGGAACCTTGCCATTGAAAGAATAATTAGCAAGCATAGTAGAAATTTCCTCATTAGGAATTTTCCTTTTGTTAGAAACAATATCTTTCATATACTTTGAGTAAGGAGGCAATTTAATAGCATCAGTCAAAGGAATTTGCAAAAACAAGGGTTTCATCCATTCACAGAATTTATTATAATGTTCTTCTTCCTTTGATTTTAGTTTCTTAGTTGGAAAAGGCATTTGCTTTTGAACCCAAGGTTCCCTTTCATTACCATGTTTCTTAGCAATGAAATCTTCCTTAGTGTACTTTGTGTTTTTAGTATGCTTTTCAGGTTCCTTTTCACTAACTTCTTTATCAAGAGCATCATTTTTATCCTTATCACTATCAAGTTCATTACCACTTTCAGTTTCAGCATCAGAGATAGATATACTATTAGGATCATTAACAGTTTCAGAGGATTCTACAACATTTTTATGTTTCTTCTTCTTCTTTTTCTTAGAAGGAGAAACTGGATTTTCAGCTAGTTGAGAATCTTGTTCAATTCTTTTAGGATGTCCCTCAGGATATAAAGGATCCTGAGTATGAGCTCCACTTCTAGTGCTAACATAGACAGGTTTTAATTTTTCCTTAGAAGCATTGGCTAACATGTCTTGTTGCACTTTAGTGAGTTGATCAATTTGAGTTTGAACCATATGGAAATGTTTAATAAGCATCTTAACATCATTGGAGGTTCTCTCCACAATATCATGCAACTTACTAATAGCTAGAGAATTTTCATGCAAATGATTCTCTACTCTCATATTAAAATTATCTTGCTTAATAACATAATTATCAAATTCATCTAAGCATTGATCAGGTGGTTTAGAGTAGGGAATATCTCCTTCATCGAACCTGTGGAGAGAGTGAACCTCAATTATGGATGGATGAGGAATTGGCTTACACAAATCTTCAATAGGTGGAAGGTTCTTCACATCTTCAGATTTAATACCCTTCTCAATGAGAGTCTTCTTGGCTCCCTCATTGTTTCATCATTCAATTCAATCATACCTCCCCTCTTCTTTGATATTGGTGTCGGTGTAGGTGTGGGGGTCGGCGCAGGTAAGTCCAATCATCATAATTCTGGCTGATTTTAGCCAATAATTCTTCAGCTTCTTCAGGGGTTCTTTTCCTGAAAACACAACTAGCACAACTATCCAGATATGCTCTAGATTCAATAGTTAGTCCACTGTAAAATATATCAAGTAGATCATGCTTTTCCAAATCATGTCCAGGCCGAGCTCTGATAAGAGAGCAAAACCTTGTCCATGCCTCTGGAAGTTTCTCTTCATCTTCCTGGTCAAAGTTATAAATTCTTTGCAAAGCATCATGTTTAGCACTAGCAGGGAAATATTTCTGAAAGAAAACATCAAGCAAACCAGTAGGACTAGTAATAGAACCAGGAGACAAGTTGTTATACCAAGCTTTAGCATCATCTTTTAATGAGAAAGGAAAAATCTTAGCAACAAAGTAGCTACGCTTCTTAATATCATCAGAAAATAAGCCACTCAAAGTAGAGAGCTCATTCATGTGCTCTACAGCACTTTCACTCTTAGTGCCACAAAAAGGAGTTTTCTCAACAATAGATATATGAGATAAATCAAGAGAAAAATCATAATCCTTATCTTTAATGTTTATAGGAGAAGTGGCAAACTTAGGATCAGGTGACAACTTGTATTTAACAGCATGTTGTGCAAGAAAATTTCTCATATTACTTGCACCAGTAGTAGCATTACATTTATCAATAAAATCATCATCAAGTTCCACATAAGTTTCATCAGGATCATCATCACAAGTATAATCCCTTAACTCAGGTGAATAAACAGGAGTAGTAGGACTTCCATTAGGTGTTCTAGTATTTTCAAGTTGTTTAGACTTAGCAATAGCAGCATCTAAAAGTGGACCTAATGAAATATTCTCATCAATCACAGTAGAAGCATCATCAACATTATCAGAGGCAATTTCAGATTCAGCAGTAGTACCAACACGTGAAGATTGTGGTGGTGTAACAAGTTGACTCAATACAGATGGTGAGTCAAGAGCAGCAGAGGTACTAAGTGTCGTACCTTTTCTTGTAGTGGAGGGCAATACATGGACCCTCTCATCACGAGCTTTACCCATGATGAATAAATTTCAGCGAGCAGTATAGATCACAAGTGAACTCCCAAATAAAGCTATGCTCCCCGGCAACGGCGCCAGAAAATAGTCTTGATGACCCACAAGTATAGGGGATCGCAACAGTCTTCGAGGGAAGTAAAACCCAATTTATTGATTCGACACAAGGGGAGCCAAAGAATACTTGAGAGCCTTAACAGCGGAGTTGTCAATTCAGCTGCACCTGTGAATAGTCTTGCTCGACACAGATTATCAGTAGCAACAGTTTTATAGCAGTAGTAGCGGTGAAATAATAGCAGCAGTAAACAGAGACAGCAGTAGTGATTGCAGTAAACAGTAGGATTAAAACACTGTAGGCATAGGGATGGATGAACGGGCGCTGCATGGATAAGATAGCTCATATAATAATCAAGACATAGGCATTGCAGATAATAATGATAAAGCATCCAAGTACTAAGTAAACGTAGGCATGTGTTCCGTATATAGTCGTACGTGCTCGCAATGAGAAACTTGTACAACATCTTCTGTCCTACCAGCCGGTGGCAGCCGGGCCTCAAGGGAATCTACTGGTAATTAAGGTACTCCTTTTAATAGAGTACCGGAGCAAAGCATTAACACGCAGTGAACACATGTGATCCTCACATCGCAGCCATTCCCCTCGGCTGTCCCAATTATTGTCACTTTGGGACCGCGGGTTCCGGACAACAATATGTGTATACAACTTGCAGGTATGATCAATAAACAGTGCATATCATTATGAAACAATAACATGTTCAGATCTGAAATCATGGCACTCGGGCCCTAGTGACAAGCATTAAGCTCAACAAGTTGCAACAACATCAATAAGTACTAACAACGGATACTGGGCACCATGCCCTAATGATCTTATAGCTTATTACATGAACAATCTCATCCAATCCCTACCATCCCCCTCAGCCTACAGCAGGGAATTACTCACACATGGATGGGGGAAACATGGATGGTCGATGGAGAAGCGTCGGTGATGATGATGGCGATGATCTCCTCCAATTCCCCGTCCCGGCGGAGTGCCAGAACGGAGTTTCTGGTCCCCGAAATAGGTTTCGCGATGGTGGCGGCGTACGGTGATGTTTCTGGATGAAGTGGACGACCCCCCGACGTTTTTAGGTCAGAAGGGTTAAGTAGTCGAAAGGGGGACTCGGGGAGGTGCCCGAGGCACCCTCCTCATAGGCTGGCGCGGCAGGCCCCTTGGCCGCGCCACCATGTGGTTTGGGCCACTCGTGGCCCATCTCCGCCTCCCCTTCTGGCTCCGTGAGTCTTCTGGTAAAATAGGAGGTTTGCGATCTTTTCTGGTGTTTTTCCCGAAAGTTGACTTTCTGCACAAAAACAAGACACCAGGGCAATTCTGCTGAAAACAGCGTTAGTCCGCATTAGTTGTATTCAAAACACACAAGTTAGAGGTAAAACAATAGCAAAAGTGTTCGGGAAAGTAGATACGTTTTGGACGTATCAATGGTCATCTCCCCTCCTGTCACCACTAAGGAAGCCAAACGAACATTCCCCATCCTTGGTCTATAAGTCTCAGTGCCTGGATACTCAAAGAAAATTAGAGCTTCATGAGCATATCCGTAGACCCGAATTTGTGGTTTTGGAGCCGTCAACAAATGACATAGTCGCTCCCCATGTGCCGGACCTTCGCATATCACACAAACTTCGACGGTGCAATCATTTGAACGGTGTCCGGTCAAACCACATCTGTAGCATCTCTTCCCCTTCTTCGGCGCAGCAGCCCCCAACGCAGCAGCGAGCTGATCCGCCGACACACCAGCTCCACCACGGCCGCCGGCGCCCCAAGTTGGACGACAGGTTGAGGAACAGCTTGCACCTGGGCAGCCACCGGTGCGACCACCGGTGCGACCACCGGCGCTACGGCAGCGACAGGAAGTTCAGGGTCCGCCGCCACTGCACCGGTCACGGCTTGCGCTCCTGCCCCAAAGCCACGTCCACCCTGCGCACCATATGCCCCATCGCCATACCGGCCGCGCACACCACGATTCTCAGCACGACCACAGCCACCACCATAGCCACCGTATCCAGCACCGCCATATCCGGTATGACCTGCGTCACCTCGACCACGGCCACCGAAGCCCGCATCGCGGCCACGCCCATCAAAGAAGCGTCGACCACGCCCTCCTCCGGCGTGATAGCCCCTCGATATCCACGTCCATTGAAGCCTGAGCCAGCGTGGAAACCATAGTATCCACCCGACCCCGCACCTCCGGGATGCCCTTGAGCACCACGACCCCCAGCAGTGCCGCTCGGGCCTCCAACCTCGAACGTGGACTGCCGCCCTGGAGTCGCACCTCTGCCCGGCGGTGCACCGCCACCACGACCAGCATCCCCTCCACGACCGGCGTCACCGCCACCGCGGCCGCCACCGCCATAGCTCGCGTCACCGCCGCCGCAGCCACCACCGCCACAGCTCGCCATCTCGAGTTTGAGATCAGCGACAGGCGGCGCGTGCGTACGCCAAAACAACCCTAACAGGCGTCGAAGACCGACTCCAGCCGTATTAGGATGTGGATTCGGATTGTCGTGTCTTTTTTCTCTCGTAACCCAAAGCCCACACGAAGCGGGCTTTGATGCACCATGGGCCTGGCCGGGCCGATGCCCGCCGTACCCAGGCGTTGATTGCGCGATTTCGAAAATCGTACGTTCGATCCGCGGAAGACGGAAGACCTCGCCGGAGCGCAAGGAGATCGCCGTCTCCGCCGTATTACCTTGATCCATCCCCCAAGATCGCGTTCCTCGATCACCACGGAAGGTTCCAGAACCGGAATTTTGGGGACACGAAAGCGAGTTGATCTCACCGGCGCAGACTTCCTATCCGAACCTGCAAACACAGAATCAGAGAGAAGGGTTAGCGCCGCTGACCTTTGTCCTTGACGTTTGGCCAGCCTCTTGCTGGCCCTTGATGACGCCGACGCAATCAGACAGTCCTGCTCCGGCGAGGGTCTGCGGCACACGTCGAGGTAGTTGTCGCCGCATCCCCCTTTCTTCGTCCTCTCGCGAAGAGACCTCATCGTCATCCTCTGAGAGCACCCAAAAACGCCCTCCAACTGGTTGGAGACCCTTGCCATGTCCATCGCCGTGGAGATGCGCCGCGTGATCCGGCCGGATCCGGCGGCCGTCGATGGAGAGACGGTCGTGGGTCCAATCGCCTCCGCCGTCGCCTCCTCCAACGGCTCTCTCATCTAGTGGTAGCTAATAGTACTGTCTCGCATCATCAGCTGTTCGCTGTGGAGATGAATGTTTGGATAGCACAAACTTTAACGGAGACAAATCTAGACAACTTTTATCTGCTCCAGGGAATTTAGGCATAAAGTAGCTATTGGAGCTATATAACTGTGGGTAGCATCTGCATAATGGGCGACAGCCAACTTTGCAAATGGATATACCTTGCGTAAATTGTCTACTTTTGCCTGCCATGAAGTTGCGGCGCAAAGCAAACCGCATTTGATATTTTCTTTCCTGCTGCAGACAAGGAGGTCTTAGCAAAAGTTTATACGATTTGAGCCTTAGGAACTTGATTACAATGTGAAAATAACCAACAAACTCGGTTTTTGGCCAGTTTCCCTTATAAACTGGCCAATTCACTTTTTCAATGTCAATGAAATGGAAAATCTTTTGGCTAGTTTCAAAAAGAAAATAACCAACAAACTCACGAATAGCCACACCCAAAACTATATGCGTAAAATGATACATATTTTTTCCATCAAGGGCAATAAGCACATCCAGGCTCTACAACAACTCAGTACTGAGATAAAGGGCAATATGATCGATATATCTAGAGAATAGTTCACTTTTCATCCTCCAACTTGGCTGAAAGTTAACTTTAGTTCTAAACTTCTATTTGGTGCAAAATAAATCTTCAACTTGTTAAATCGCTATCACGATTTTTTTGGATTTGCGTCCACATCCGGTTGCTAAAGTTGTAGATTGATTGAACCTGATTTTACCGGCCAACAACTATTTCAGAGATAAGATAAAGAAAGAATTAGTCAATAATTACACACTATGTGAATTGTTAAACCAAAATTTGCAACAAAGCCACACTTTTGATCTGCATAAACAAGTGACTGCCACCACTACAACACTAAACATATATTTTTTAACATAACCCCTAATTAACTTTGATCTACTTAACAAATTTTCCCACCACTAGATCCATTGAATAAAAGACTATATCCATTGCAAAGAAAATTCAAAAGAAATAAAGGTGAGATATGAAGAGAACTGATACGTCCATTTTGCATCACTATTTTATATCATAATTTACTGCTATTCATCGATATATTTCATATTTAGAAGTGTTACTTATGTTATTTTACCTATTTTGCATGTTTGATGAATAATGGGGAATTGGACACCGGAGTCAGGATTCTGCTGGAAAAAGCACCGTCGAGATGCACTATTTCTGAAGATCAATAAATCGAAGGAGACATATGGAAGTTCCTATTTTACCAGAAGATGGAGGAGGCCAAAAGGGGAGGCTGAGAAGGGCCAAGGTGGGCCCTCCTCACCTGCTGGTGCGGCGGGCCCACCAGCCGCGCCTACAGGTGGTTTGGGGGCCCTGGCCCACCTCAGCCGTTACCCCTTCGCGTACTTGACCCCCTCGAAACCCTAACACACAGAGGACGGCCATCGAAATATTCCGCCGCCTCCACGAGGCGGAAAACACCAGAAAGCGAAAAGCTCCCTGCAGGAAGAAATCTGCCGGGGGAAATTCCCTCCCGGAGGGGGAAATCGTCGCCATCATCACCGTCATCGAGCTGGACTTCATCGGGATCATCATCATCATCATCTCCACCGCCAACACCATCATCACCTCCGCTGCACCCCGTCTCCGCTATAACATCTAGGCTGAATCTTGTCTATTTCATAGGGGAAACTCTCCCGGTGTTGATTACTCTTGTTATTGATGCTATTGGGTGGAACCATTGGACTAAGTTTTATGTTCAGATTGTTATTCATCATCATATCACCTCTGATCATGTTCCGTATGATGTCTTGTGAGTAGTTCGTTTAGTTCTTGAGGACATGGGAGAAGTCTTGATGTTAGTAGTGAACTATGTTGAGTAATATTTAATGGTTTGATGCTTAAGTTGTGGTGTTATTCTTCTAGTGGTGTCATGTGAACGTCGACTACATGATACTTCACCTTTATGGGCCTAGGGGAATGCATTGTGTATTCGTTTGCCAATTGTGGGGTTGCCGGAGTGACAGAAACCTGAACACCCGTTGGTATATCGATGCATGAGGGATAGCAGGATCTCAAAGTTTAAGGCTGTGGTTAGTTTATCTTAATTACTTTCTTGTATTTGCGGATGCTTGCAAGGGGTATAATCACAAGTATGTATTAGTCCTAGGAAGGGCGGTGCATTAGCATAGGTTCCCACACAACACTTATCAAAACAATGAAGATTAATCAACTATATGAAGCGAAAGCACTTGACAATATTCCCGTGTGTCCTCAAGAACGTTTGGTCATTATAAGTACAACAACCGGCTTGTCCTTTGCTGTAGAAAGGATTGGGCCACTCGCTGCAACTATTATTACTGCATTTTATTTATTTGTACTTTATTCATCTGTCATATCAAAAACCCCTAAAAACTTGTCTGAGAGCATTTACAGTGAATCCTTCATCAAAACCGCTTGTCAACACCTTCTGCTCCTCGTTGGGTTCGACACTCTTATTTATCGAAAGTACTACGATACACCCCATATACTTGTGGGTTATCAAGAACCTACATACAATTTTAATCATACACATGTAGAAGCTTTGCACGTCAATGAAAACATCAATTCACATTCTATCTCATAGCATAAATTTTGCCATTTTGAGGATCAATGGGTACGGCGCCACTACCCTTGGTGCTGACATGAGCAGGTTCGTCTCCATCTTAATTCGCGCCGACCTCGCCGGACAGATTCGATAATAGTTTCACACAGGGGCCATATGTGACAATAGTTTCGTTAAAGGCCAGATTTGACAAAAAAATTATGAAAATTTTCTAGAAAGCTTCATTTTCCTGGGGAGGGAAAAAATGGTATGTATTTCAGGCTAGTTGTAGTGTACATGCAGTCTTCTATTGCTAAACTAGATGTATTTCAGTGTAGATGTATTTTATTGTTGTTTCTTATTGCAAGGTGCCACTAGCTTAAGATTTGCATTTTTCCTTATTGTTTCAGGAATTTTCCTCCGAATTCACATCGGCATTCTTTAGTAGGTTCCAAAGAGCACCTATAGGCAGGCAACCACTTGTAAGTTTAGTAGTCAACTGTAAGTATAACGAAGTGGACAAGTACAGTAGGATGCTGCTTTTTATAGCGAAGTGGACAAGAGCTTACAAGAATTCAAAATGGAACAAGGGCCAATGTGGATTTTCAGCTTCACAGATGAAAGTAGTATACCACAGGGGGAGAGGAATAATTTTGGCTGGATAAGGCTGTTGGTAACTAAGCTTGTTTGAGCAAGGTAAGCAACATCCCCCCTTATCAATGTAATTGCAGTGTCGGATATTAGTGAAGCGTAGTATAGATTCAGTTTATTTTGCTATTTTCAACAATGCAGATACAATGATTCTGAAATCTCTCGGGTTTGTTCCCGTGATCCTCGCGGGGAGGAGGTGGTCTTTGCGCTGGCATCCAATGCTGTTTGGCCGTCGGCTCTTGTCTTTCAAATCAAACCGTCGAAAAGGAAATAAATAATTATTTTCCTGACAGCAGATGTTTGCGTGCGGCACTCTTCCGAAATCATTTGCGGTGTCGCACAATGCCGCCTGATCGTCCGCCGTTCATAATCGTCCAGACGCATTGCACCCAAGTGAATGCTGCCTGGTACACCGTGGCAGAGGGGCCATCAGAAGCCCAGCGTCCCTTGGCGTGGAAGGCTCGAAGCTTATCGTGGGCCGCAAAATTAAAGGAAAGCGCCCCCGATTTTGCATCGCCTTCCTCGCAGTGTCCGTCAGTTTCCTTCTAGAGCACGCGTCTTCCCAATTTCACACCCGACCTCTGACCATCTCCCCCTATTCTTCCTCCTACATAAACGGCCTCTACCGCCAACCCCTCCCCCAACGGGCGAGTTAAATAAATATAATTACACTGAACTTTATAATTTCATATTTTTTTTCACCATTTTATGGTTTTAAAATATATGTTGTATACTAGACAATGTATTTTTAATTGTTTTCCATTATACAGTTGTACTGCATATCATTAAAAATATATCTTAGTTATGAAAAAGTTTTCTTTGGTGAGATATTATTCTTAGCAAGATACAAATTCATCTTAAATGTGAAAACAAACAAAAATGAAAAAACACACGGTTCCCTGATGTTTTTATAATTGATGTTATATAGCGTATATGTTATTGTGTGATGTTCTTCTCTATTTTTAGTATTATTATATGTTTCGGTAGGTATTTCAATCCATACAATGTAGCAAATATCTACCGATGTGTGTAGTGTATTGTTACGTGAGAAAATATATAGAAACTTCAGAAATATGAATTAAATAGTTGACATTATCTTTTTTTACATGGACAAATGTGTCTAACAACTGATGGTGGATTTAGTTATGGTTGATAATATGTTGATGATTTATACTTGTCACTACAATAACATTGCTTATAGTAATCACCGACAAATACTATTGCATTACAAAATTCAATTATTGTATGTGCTCACTGCACTATGTTTCTGTATACAACTACTTATGTTAGTTTTTCAAATAAGAAGTTATGCATGAAATTAAACGTTCAAATTTCCACAGGGGAGACTAGCAGCCAAGTGAAATTTACCACGACTGTTTTAATTGGTTTATTCATATGTGGTAACCGTCGTGTGCAATTGTTAATGTAAACTAATATTGACTTTCTGTTATTTATAAATTGTCAATCATCATCTCTTATACGTAATTAATATATTAGTATAATATAAGAGGTACGGAAACACTATAGTATTTGAGTCCCTTCCCTCTCGAGGCCTGGGGCGACATGAAAGAGGTATGGTGGTTGTACAACCGTATCTACCACCTTTGTGATTCAATCGGTAGAAAATTTCATGAAAATTTTAAAACTCAATTTTAACAAACAAATTGGATTTTGTATTGTTGAATCCGGTGAGCATCATTTTGTGTGGAAGGAATGTGATCAAATTTGTCGAATCCCCGCACTTCCATCCACTTGGCATGGAAAATGATATTTTGCCGACAAAATTCAAGTATGAGATTTTTTTCTCTTTCAAATTCAAGTTACTGCGAGCACAAACCATATATTCCGTTGAACTAAAAGAAAAACCATATATTCCGTTAATAAGCAAATCGAATGAGGTAAAAATGTAAGGGCATGTACAATGGTAGAGAAGGCGTGCCTTCTCTTAACCGTCCACGTCATTTAGAGAAGGCAAAATCATTACTTGTACAATGCGTTATCTCTTATTGCCATCCCTAACAATTAATGTGAATTAATTATATTTTAGTAGGAAATCGTAGTTCTAAGAGAAGACAAGTGGTACAATGGTGAAATTAGTCTTTTCGTAAGAGATCATCTCTTAGCTAAGGGAAGGCAACCTTCTCTTTCTTAATTCTCTCTCCGCCACATAGATAATTATCCTACGTGTCAACGCTAAGAGAAGGCTGACATCACCCCATTGTACATGGCTAAGAAAGTTCGAATTGCTCTCCACGTAGATGACGCAAGATTCCTCCTGTAGTCCTGTCCGAGGGCAGTTCGGACATTCGCACGCCCTGCGGCTTTCCTATAATTGGCAAGGACGGCCCTGGATTCTTTCACTTCACGCACTAAAATACACGCACAGCAGAAGCAACCTCCAGAATAAACACGCGACGGATTTTTTCCCCAATCCGTGCTTCCGGCTTGTTCGTCAAAGGATAGGCCCCCCTCACAAATTCCCCGAATTAGATCACCAAAAGTTCGGCGCCCAATCCGTCGTACTCTGCCGCAGCCTCCCCAATTTGGAGTAGTGATTCTTTGAGTTTCATTCGATTGATTTTTTCGTTTAGGAACCCCGAATGCGTCGTCGACTTCATCTCGCCGAGATCAAATCCTGACACCAAATTCGTTCGTCTTCTTCCGCGGCTCCGGTAACCGCTCCCCGATTTTGTGGGTACCAGCAGCTAGCAGGAGGTTGTGTTAATTTCCCGGCGTTTCGAGCTCGTCGGAGGTTCTGGCGACCATGTCCCTGTCTGCGATTTCCCTGTACACCAGCCCGCCGGGCGCGGTGTACTCCTCCGAGTTCGATCCGAGCTCCTCCCGCGGCTCGTCGCCGTGCAGCACCGCGCCGCCGACTGCCGCCCACCGCCCGTCCGCCGTCGCAGGGGGGCTCTCCTGCCTCTTCTCCTCCCCGGCCGCGGCGGCCGCGCCGCCCCGCGCCCCGCCGCACGACGAGCTGTGGCACGACGGATCCGACGACCTCAGCTTCGGCGGCGGCGGCTACTCCCACTCGCCCTCGCCGCTGCTCAAGTGGCGCGACCTTCACCACCACAGCCCCGTGTCGGTGTTCCAGGGTCCGTCGTCCTCTCCGGCGTCCCGCAGCCCGTCGGCCTCCTGGCTCACCGGCCGCGAGCGCGACCGCCTTTTCTCCGGCTTCGTGCGCAACGCGCTCGGCTCCTGCATCGACTATGTCCCGGCCACCAGCCCGCGGCCTGAGGTCGGTGGCGGCGAGCTCGCGTTCGAGCTCGACGAGAACCTCGCGGAGGCCAGCCCCGCCTGCGAGCCCTACGCCCGCGAGCTCCTCGCCGGTGCTCAGGCTCACCACCGCATCTTCCACGAGGAGCTCGTCGTGAAGGCCTTCTTCGAGGCCGAGAAGGCTCACCACGGCCAGGTGAAACCCCAAGACCTTATCATCACTTGTTTGTTGTTTATGTTCAGTAAATTTTTGCATCCGTCACTGAATCTTGTTTGGTATTGTTTCTGTGATTAGACACGAGCGAGCGGTGATCCATTCCTGCAACATTGTGTGGAAACGGCCGTGCTACTAGCCAAGATCGGGGCAAGCGCGACGGTTGTCTCTGCTGGGCTTCTACACGACACGATTGATGATTCCTTCGTAGACTATGATCACATCTTCCACATGTTCGGGGCTGGAGTGGCTGATCTCGTGGAAGGGGTACGTGTTTCTCCTTCTTGGCTTTTGTCCATTGTTCTAGAAGAATTCGGATGATGGGTTCGGTAGTTAGAACGTCGGTTTTTTATATATCATCATGCTTGTTGGCTGGATCAACTTCAATTATTAATGTGATCTCAATTATGATTGCATTGTATTAAGTCAAATGATCATGTGCCTTTCCCTTAACATCTATTATCTTATCACTGGCCAATAAAAAATGTTGGATGAGCCCAATGTATGACTTTTATGATAACATAAATTGTTTACTCTGTTTCTTGTCGGCATCCTTTCGCTTTGATCATACTTGCGATATTTATCTAAATTATTTCAAAGCATTGTTTTAACAATTTGTTTGACACTTCACAAACTCCACTGTCATCTTCTATCTTGCAAGCTCATATTTTCCGTCTAATCTATTCAGGTTTCGAAGCTGAGCCACTTGAGCAAGCTTGCTCGTGACAACAATACGGCAAGCAGAACTGCTGAAGCAGACCGCTTGCATACAATGCTCCTTGCAATGGCTGATGCAAGGGCTGTTCTAATAAAGTTAGCAGATCGGGTGCATAACATGAACACTTTAGAAGCCTTGCCTTTGGTCAAACAACAAAGATTTGCCAAGGAGACCATGGAGATCTTTGTGCCTTTGGCCAATCGGTTGGGGATTGCTAGCTGGAAAGACCAGCTGGAAAACCTTTGCTTCAAGCACTTGAACCCAGAAGAGCACAAGGAGCTGTCATCAAAACTTACAGAAACCTTCGATGAAGCGCTAATCACATCTGCTGTGGATAGACTGGATGAAGGTCTGAAGGATGCTGGCGTCTCATATCAGAGTCTTTCTGGAAGGAACAAAAACCTGTACAGCGTTTACTCCAAGATGTTGAAGTATGTTGCGAACTTCTTGTTTGCATTGTACATGATTACAAGATTTGGTAATGAACCATTTTTTTTCATATGTTTGCTAATTGGTTTTGGTACATTTTCAGGAAGAATTTATCAATGGATGAAGTTCATGACATACATGGCCTGCGCCTTGTGGTCGAGAAGGAGGAAGATTGCTACCGAGCACTTGATGTTGTTCATAAACTCTGGCCCCAAGTTGCCGGAAGATTTAAGGACTACATATCCCGTCCAAAATTGAACGGGTATGCAGTTTAAATCCATTATATCCATTTGATCTTCTTCGGTCCTTTGCTAGAGCTTGCACTGATTTTCTCGCTGCAGGTATCGGTCGTTGCACACCGTTGTCATGAGTGACGGTGATCACCCATTCGAAGTCCAGATCCGCACAAAGGAGATGCATCTACAGGCCGAGTATGGATTCGCCGCGCACTGGAGGTACAAGGAAGGTTCGTGCAGGCACTCCTTCGTGCTTCAGATGGTGGAATGGGCAAGATGGGTGCTTACGTGGCAATGTGAAGCTTTAAACAAGGAACATTCCTCGTCTCAAGTGAAAAGCGATGCCATTAGGCCACCTTGCCCGTTCCCCTTGCATTCGGAGGAATGCCCTTACTCGTACACCCGGCAATGCAACCACGACGGACCCTTGTTTGTAATCCTACTGGAACATGATAAGGTGAGGCCAGTGTTCTGTTGATCCCGTTGGTTACTGCCATCATCTTCAACTGCAGTTACCTGACAGTGTTCGTTCATCCTGTTTCCAGATGTCTGTCCAAGAATTCCCAGCAGGCTCGACCGTGATGGACCTCATGGACCGAGTCGGCGCCAACAGTCCAAGGTGGAGCCCCTACAGCGTGCCCATGAAAGAAGACCTGCGACCGAAGGTGAACCACGAGCCCATCAGCGACCCGAGGAGGGTGCTGAGCATGGGGGACGTGGTGGAGCTCACGCCGGCCCTCCCTGACAAGTCCCTCACCGAGTACCGGGAGGAGATCCAGCGCATGTACGACCGCGGCGGCTTCGCCCTTGCTGCCACCCGCAGCGACGGTG
This sequence comes from Poa pratensis, assembly GCA_947311845.1. Classification (NCBI taxonomy): domain Eukaryota; kingdom Viridiplantae; phylum Streptophyta; class Magnoliopsida; order Poales; family Poaceae; genus Poa; species Poa pratensis. The sequence continues at coordinate 18,874,968 of CAMZMU010000083.1, read as the reverse complement.
GCTCGAGACCAGGTCGTCATTCACCGCAACGTTAACACAAACTGTCTGTACCACCACCCTTGTACTACAATGTTGTCCAACCCATTCAATTCGTTGTAAATAGCACATACAAATTCATGGCGGCCATGAGCGCTGTAGGAACGCCCCCCAGATGCAGTGGGGGTCGACCAGCCTGGCTGCGACGTGTGTACTACTAGTAACTCTAGCAGAAGGAATGGTGTGTAGGCCGTTCAAGTCTGATTCGGCTTCTCCCAGGATCTGTGGAGAGGAATAGAAACTGTGACAGGGTCCCTGTCCTTTCTAACACTACTAGATCTTTGTGATGGAATGGCATGCCAGGTCTTGGGTTCCAGAACCTGTGGCCTGATTCTGAGAGGAGCAGTGATGTCAGATTGTTTGGCCCGTGTCTCCCTGTGGTGGACTGAGAATCCTGTCGTGTCCGGTTGCGGTGAGGTGTATGTTTCCGGTGCTGGGTATGACCGTAGATTGCTGGAAGAAGCAGAGACCTCTCGCGTCAGTGGTAGACCTCTTGTGTGGTGCCGGTGGCTAGGCAGCGGCGTGAATCTTCGCCCGTTGCACCGGTGGTCTGCAAGGCTGTTTTTTTTAGATAAAGGGCTTTTATTATTTAAAAGGTTTAAGCATTACACCCGGCTTCTGCATAGCTAAGATGCACACAGCCACCGTTCACCATCACACAAGTCTGTAAGCAGAAGATAAAAGGCGAATTACATATCAAAATGAGAAATTGTAAATCCGCCTAAGATGCTGGTAGGTCTATCCGGAGTCTATGTTGCCACCCATGCCGGGAAAATAACTCCCTGGCCGCAGCCTCCAGTCTCGACGCCACCTCCAAGAATAAGTCTCGGTGCTCCACACGCTGCAGGGATGACCATGCTCGTAGCGTCGCAGTGCACCGGTAAATAACCTGCATAAGAGAAGCATTTTATTATTAAAAACCTTGTCATTTCTACATAGCCATAGCGACCAAATAACAGCAATCGCTCCCATCCTACTGAATAGTTTGAACCTAGGATCCACTCCATTTAACCAGTTGCCAAAAATGTTAGCAACAGAACTAGGGGGATGTAAGGTAGAACCAATCTGGATGGCTGACCATATAGACCTAGCGAACTCGCACTGGAAGAATAAGTGCGTAATGGTCTCGTCGTGTTGACAGAAGACACACTTTTTACTTCCGTGCCAATTGCGTTTGGCAAGGTTATCTTTGGTGAGAATTACTCCTCGACGTAAATACCACGCAAACACTTTAGTTTTTAGTGGTATTTTCATCTTCCAAAGTTTGTTATTATTAGAACTATCGACTGGAATTTCAGGTAGAATGAGCGCTCTATACATAGAATCAACCGAGAATTTGCCGTTCTTCGTGAGATTCCATTGAAACTTATCTGGACCTTCCGACAAATGGATTGAATCCAATCGGATGAGCAAAGCATTCCAAGATGCTTGTCGTGTTCCAAGTAAACTTCTTCTGAACGAAACATTTGGTGGGAAAGTATCTGTTGCGCTCGAAACGCGTCACACGAACACGTCCTCGTGTACCCGCGGTGCCGGGGGAGATACTCCGCAACTCGTCCCGCGGGAGGCCGGCTTCCAGCGCGATACGCAAGACAGCAAGCCGGCGCTTTTGAGACCAGACGCCCCAGCCCCTCGGGAAGCCCCGTCTGAGGAAGCCGGCGACGATTGGCTGAACTAAGCCGGACTTGGCCGCTCTTAGCTCGGTTTTCGATACCCGGCGAAATCTAGATGAAGTCGCCGAACAACGGAAGCATGAACAAGGGTTTGAGGAGATAAAAGTAGGTTGTATTGATAGGTTGTCGATTGTTTGCTTTGTTTGCTTAATTTCAATCGGCCGTCACCTCTCCCATATATGAGGCGGCTGGACTTCCCGTACAAGTATTGGACTTCTACAAGGCTTACAAATCATAGTCTAAGTCGAATCCATCTCTAAAATAGGCAACTTCTTGGCCGGCAATGTTGGCTTCAAACTTGCTGGCTACTTTTGGAAAGTTGCCTTTTGTCCTTCCGCGTTGGCTTCAAACTTGCCGGTTACTTTGGAAAGTTGCCTTTTGTCTTCCATATTGGCTTCAAACTTGCCTTCTTCCTTAGAGATGTGACATCTTGATCGGCTTTCGTATTGGATCCGGACTTCAGCATCTGTCCGGCTTCTTTTAGAAAGTTGCCTTCCATTTTCCAGCCTTGATCTTGAAAAGTTGTCTTCTCTTTTTCCGCCTTGATCTTGACCTTGAAAGTTGTCTTCTATTTTTCTGCCTTGATCGGTGGAAAGTTGACTTGCCGGCTTGTATTGACAAAGTTGGCTTCTTTTGTGCCGCCTTGTCTTGACAACGTTGACTTCCTTTTTGCCACCTTGTTTTGACAAAGTTGGCTATGTCTTCAGGCAACTTTGCACTCCTGAATCCAGCTTCCGCCTTGTTCCGGTTGCCGAATTATTGGCGGCCTTCTTTCGTCCTTCTTTAAGCCGCCAAATCTTCCTTGAACCTGAAACTGGCAATCTGCCAAAAACGGGTGCTAACAGTATCCAACACCTTCGCGATCGTGTCACTTTTGTTTCGAACAATAGAATATAGAGCCAGATATTGTTCTTTGAGGGTAGATTGGCCAAGCCAAATATCCTCCCAGAAACGAATTTCCGATCCATCCCTAATTGAGAAAGAGCCATGTGGGAAAAAGAACTTCTTTGTAGCCATGAGGCCTGCCCAGAAGTGTGAATCACCAGGTTTCCAAAGAACCTGGGAAACAGCTTGATCTCCGACATATTTTCTCCTAAGGAGGGTTTGCCAAACTCCATCTTCAGAAAGAAGTTTAAATAGCCATTTACCTAGCAGCGCTCTGTTCTTGACCTCAAGGTCATGAACTCCGAGCCCTCCTTGGTCTTTAGGGCAGCAAACCACACTCCATTTAGTCAGTCGATATTTTTTCTTCTCACAATCCCCTTGCCAAAAGAATCTAGATCGGAAATAATCCAATCGTTTTAAGACCCCTTTTGGCAGTTGGAAGAATGAAATCATATACAGTACCATGTTCGTAAGTACCGAGTTTATGAGAACCAATCTTCCACCCAGAGATAGGAGTTTGCCTTTCCAGCTATTTAAACGTAATTGAAGCCTTTCCTCCACCCTTTTCCATTCAGCATTTGTAAGTCTCCGATAATGAATCAGGATACCCAAATAGTTGATAGGAAATTGTCCTTGCTCACAGCCAAAAAGCTCGGCATACAAGGCGACGTTCTCTTGGGCCTCGCCAAAGCAAAACAATTCACTTTTATGGAAATTTATCTTAAGACCCGAAAGTTGCTCGAAAGCTGACAAAATCAACTTAAGGTTACGAGCTTTTTCGATATCGTGTTCCATAAAAAGGATTGTATCGTCGGCATATTGAAGAATCGATAGTCCACCATCGACAAGATGTGGAATCACTCCTTCAATCTGACCCTCAGTTTTAGCGCGTTCGATCAGGATTGCCAGCATATCCGCCACTATGTTAAATAGTATTGGCGATAGCGGGTCACCCTGTCGGAGTCCTTTTTTCGTTTGGAAGTATCTGCCAGTGTCATCATTGACCTTAATGGCTACACTTCCTCCGGAAACAAAGCTATTAATTAACGCGCGCCACTCAGAGGAAAAGCCTTTCATCCTGAGAGTTTGCTGGATGAAAGACCACTTCACTTTATCATAGGCTTTCTCGAAATCAATTTTCAGGATTACCCCGTTCAACTTTTTCCTATGTAGTTCGTGGACTGTTTCATGTAGGACCGCGACTCCATCAAGGATGTTGCGACCTTGCATAAAAGCCGTCTGAGACGGACGAACCACATGATCTGCCACAGTGTTCAGTCGAATCGTAGCCGCTTTGGTGAATATTTTAAAACTAACGTTAAGGAGGCATATAGGTCTAAACTGTTGGATCCTTTCTGCCTCGTTAACCTTAGGTAATAAAATTATCTCACCAAAATTGAGACGAAACAACTCTAGTTGTCCATTGTGAAGACAAGCGAACAACTGAAGCAGATCGGCCTTGATAACATCCCAAAAGTTCTGGTAGAACTCAGCAGGAAATCCATCAGGTCCAGGGGCTGAATTATGTTTCATTTGGAAAACTGCTTTTCTCACTTCCTCCTCTGAATAGGGTTTAGTAAGTAGGCTATTTTCCTCCTCTGAAACCTGGGGTATATCCTCTGTTCGGGACTCATCCAAGGTGAAATTCCCTCCTCAGGGTCACCGAACAGGCCTTTATAGTAATTTGTAATATACGACTTTAGTTGTTCCTGGCCCTCAATCGTTCCTTCATCCTGGACCAGAGAATGAATACGCTTTTTCCTGTGTCTGCCATTGGCAATACTATGGAAATAGCGAGTATTCGAGTCCCCTTCTAGAATGAATTGAGCTTTAGAACGTTGATACCATTTTAACTCCTCCTCGCGCAGTAGATTCGCTATCTGTGCATTTGATTGGCTCTTTAGCTCAATTTCTTGCGCGGATAGTAATCGAACTTCTGCTAATGCTTCTAGAGCATCGATTATCGAGGAAAGTCGTACTTTTTCTTTTTTAAGTAGACCAGTAGTATGACGAGCCCAACCAACGAGGTGAGTACGTAAAGCACGTATCTTATTGTTCCACCGCTGGATAGGCGTATCACCCGCTACCGGTAAATCCCAGATTCTTTTAACCATGTCATGGAAGCCCTCGCGGTGTAACCAACCAAGCTCAAACTTGAACCGTGGTTTACATTGCGGTCTAGGCACTCCAGTGGTCAATAGAATGGGAGCATGATCCGACAAACCCTCAATACGTTCTAGAGCCCGTACCGACACCAATGGGAATCTAGCTTCCCAATCGGAATCCATCAGTACACGGTCTAGTTTCTCGTAAGTGGGTTCAGGGAGGGAATTAGCCCAGGTGAACTGTCTCCCTACCATCGTTATCTCTCTTAAGTTCAAGCTGTCAATGACCGCATTGAACAAAAGAGGCCAACGGTTGTCGAACCGACCCTTGCTCTTCTCGAACGGAAACCGAAGCAAGTTGAAATCCCCTCCCATGATCATGGGGTGTGGGTTATCTTTTGCAAGGTTTACCATTTCAACAAGAAAGGCAGATTTAGACGCTTCCTGGGCCGGCCCATACACGGCCACAAGACTCCAAATGAAGCTATCGGATTTATTACGGATGTGCATTTTGATATGAAAATTGCCTTCCGTAACCTCCAATACTTCCATGGTGTCAGTCCTGACGCCGAGTAAAATGCCGCCAGAGCGTCCATGAGGGGGACGCGAATACCACTCGAACTCTATACCGCCTGAAAGTCGGTTCAAAAGAGATTGAGGGAATTCACGTCTACCCGTCTCAGAAATAGCTAAGAAATCCAAATTATGGTCCCGAATGCAATCCGCGAAGTGCAAGTGTTTAGCCAAGTCACCAAGACCTCTGCTATTTTTGAACATGCCATTCATCGGGAAACTATTGGGGATTTGGATAACTTGGAGCGTTTTCGGGACTTGTTGGCAGTGGATTTAGATTTCCGACCGGATGCTTTTAGATCATATAATGAACTCAAGCCGTCGTCATCCAAACCACCATCCAACACTTCACCAATTAGGTGAGAAAGAAGCTGACCATCTGATGTGGCAATCGCTTCCTCCTCATCCTCATAGGTGGCTGACAACCCTGTCGAGGCTTTAGGAATAACCGTGAGACGGTCATATTCCATATGCCTCAAGACATTAGTTGAAACAAGTACTTTAGACTGAACATCACCGAGATTGAAACCTACTCTACTCAGCTTTGAATTAATCGAACTCGGTGAAAAAGAAAGAAAAGATTTCGAACTCATATCCATACCAGAATAGTCCAGGTTGCGCACCGCCTTGCGCCGCATCGCCCTCGTCATGGAGTCCTCGTCTGTGGCGGAAGCACCCTCCCCGTCCACCCCAAACCTGTCGCTGCGACGGGCCGGAGGAGTGGATGGCGAGGCAAGACACCTCCCACACGAGTGGCCACCGGGGTAGTAATGACATGGGGCGGCGTAGACGAAGTAGCAGCCACCCCATTCATCACCACTCCCGTCAGCGTGTCCGAGGATGGCGAGTGGGCCTGTGATGGTGTCGATGCCTCACTCGCCGAAGTACCGGCAGGGGTCAATCCATCCATAGGGGGCTGTGGCGAGGAAGACGCCCCCCCGGAGACCGACCCCACGCCGCTGCCCTGGAGCTCCACCACGTCGGTGGCGAGTACCATCGACCCAGCACGGCTGGGCGACGGAGCCGTGTCGCAGCCCAAAGGGCCGTGGGCAAGTGGCCCCTGTGGAGCGACCGGAGGAGGCAAGGGTGAGGTTGCAGCCTCCTCCAGTCCCGTCGAGTCGCCCGCAGCAGCGCCGGGCCGCCCAACGCTGGCCGAACCAAGGCCGAGCTCGGCCTGAGCAGCCTTAGCCGCGCCCAGGTCGGTGCAGCCACCCGGCTGGGGCGGCCCAGCGGAGGCAGCCATAACGCCACCAGCAGAAGCTTGCCGCGACAGCGTCTCCGGGGATGAGCGCAGAAGACGCGGCGAGGAACGGCGAATCTGCTCCACAATCTCCCGTCCTCTCGGAGTACTTGGGCAAGCATTATACGGAGTGATCACCAACATAGAGCCAACGTGAGCACCAGGTGCAACAGACTTGTTGACGTTCGGTGTCTCGGACGATGTGGTACCATCAACGTCCATGTTGTTGGATGCGGCCTCATGTGTATTATCCTGACCCGAAGTCCCCTCGAAGCCATGCTCCTTGCCCTCCTCGTCATCCGCGTCATCGCTCTTACGACGCCAGAAGAAGGGCACAAAGCTAGGGTCCGGCACAAAATCCGCTGGCTCACGGCTGAAAAAGAACTCATACTCCTTGAGTTTCACAACACATGTGGCCCCAACATACGGTCCATCGGTACCGGTGCGCTTCTCCAACACGGCCGAGTCCATCATGCCCACGAGAATACGGACAATACCACGTCATCGATAAGTTGCAAGATCCACATCGAGGGTCGTCCCAATGAGAGTACCAACCGCCCAAAAGCCAAGAAAGTGCCGCAGTGCATAGGGAACACCAGAGACATGAACCCAAACCTTCTCAAGAATTTTGGATGGCACCACGTCATCGTTGGACTTCCAAATAGAGATCTTTGCCTGAGAATTAGAAGACGGGATGTTCAGCTGAATCCCATCTACCCTGTGGAGATCCTCGGCCGACGGGAAACCGATGAGGAAAGCATCGTCTCCCTCGGGCAAAGCCTCCCACCTCCACTGGGCCGAGTGACACATCCTGGAGATCAGACTCTCGATGGCCGAGGCCGGCACCATATCACCCACGATCCTAACCAGTGCAGTGGGCGAGCTCAACGGAATTAGGTGGGGCTTGTAGACACTATCAGGAAACTGCATGAACAACGTCTCTGCCATACCAGTGCCGGTGGCGAAGCAAGTGGGCTTGGGAAGCCGCAAGGTCGGGCACCTGATAGTGGGGTGGGTTGCATTATCACAGATTAAGCAATAGTGTTTTATAGGACATGCTTTGGTAGGATGATCAGCGGCACCACACTTGAAACACTTACTGCCCTTCTTTGATTTACTATTACCCCCTGTCACCGGCTCTTGCTGTTGCGATAAAACCGAATCAGGCGCCACATTAGCCGCTGCCACTCCAGGATCCGCCACGGCGGTGTTAACCCCCACTCCCTGGATAGGAGAAGGTGTCACCGCAGCCAGTCCCTGAATACCCCCACCCATCTGAGTGGTAACCACCGGCTGAGTGTACTGCTGCTGCAAGTAGGGTAGCTGAAACTGTCCCTGCGGCATCATCTGGGGCCTCGACTGCGGCTGCACCCCCGACAACATCTGCTGGACATGAACCCCATGCTGGACGACCTTGTTCTTCTTGCGTATAGGCCTAGGCGCTCCCTGCCCCGAGGGAAACGACGGCTGCTGGCCCGACGACTGATACGCCGGGTATCCCGGGTTGATGACTGGGGGAGCCATGGCGGTAGGCTGGAACTGAAGCTGCTGCTGTGCCGCCGGGATATAAGCCGGCGGCCCGTACTGAGTCGACGGCCACGGCAGCGGCAAGAGCGACGAGGGCGCCGCACCCGGAACCGGCGGATTCCCCCCGAGGAAGAAGCTTGCGGGGAGGGGATGCCCGTAGCCAGAGTAGAGAGGAGCGGAGCCACTCCCTTGCCCGACACCGGCGAGGTTGGGAGCGGCCGTGCTCGCTCCATTGCCGGCGAACATGGGCGCGATTGCGGCGGGGATCATCTGTCCATTGCCGCCGAAGATGGGGGCGGGCGCGGCCAAAGGCGGCTGGGGACGGGGCTGGGTGCCGGCCTGCTGGCGGGGCATCGCCGCCTGATGCGTTGGCCGCGGTGCGCCTGTCCAGGGACCCGTCCCTTGCAAAGGTCGTGACGACGGCGGTCCGCTCATCCTTGGCGAGGGCACACGAGCCGCGACGGCGGCGTAGGACCTGCAACCACGAGGCAGCGCCGAGGAGGACGGACTCGGGCCGGAGCTCGACGGAGGCGGGGTCGGAGGCGCGGGGGCCGGGCGGTGCGGTTGCGGCGGCGCTGGGACGGTCGAGGAAGAAACGTTTGCGGGTAGAGTTGGAGAGCCCCTCAACCACATGAGCTCGAACCGACGGCGCAGATGCGCCCACGGATCCGGACGGCCAGGATCATCCAACGTGGCGCCGGACCCACCGCCCTGATTTTGAAAAATCGATGGCGCCTTGACCGCCGCGGATGGCGGATCGGACCGGCTGCGGGCCAGAGGCGGCGTCCTCTTCTCCGGCCCCGGCGAGGACGAGCTTGAGGAGTCCTTTGCCTGCAAGGCCTTGGCGATGAAGGTCCCTATGATCGGCGGCGGCGTCTTGCGCCGCGGCGGCAGGGGGCCGCACCAAGCCCCAAGCTTCGGCGGCAGACGCGAGAGCCGCACTCCGGCCGGCGGGGAGGACTGGTTGCGGCACCTTGTGACTTTTGGCTCGACGATCTTCGGCTCCCTACACACAACAGGACAAGAATTAAGCTCACCTCGGTTCACCGACGAACCAATCTCCCATGGCCTGCTCGCCGGCGTCGGAAAGCCGGCACAAGCCCAAAACTCGTCGACGAGCTCCGTCTCAGAACGAAGGGGCAGCGTAGGCGACGGAGTAGGCGACGGAAGGACGGCGTCGCGCTGCACCTCCTCGTCCAAGGACGCCAAGGCGACCTGGACGGAGACGTGGTCGTCGTCTATGTTGGCGCAGCATCTCGCTGCGCCGCTCTTCTTCTACCTCTCTCACTCTGAACTCTTAACTCACACATGAACACACACGGACACACTTAGCCAAGGAAGAAAACAAGGCTTTGCCTAGCAGAAGCTCCCTTGGACACCACCGTAGCTACATCTTGCTCTATCTCATTGACTTGCACAAACTGATTGCAGTGGTTAAATAGCCACGGATGCACACACGGCCAGAGGCCACTCACGCCACTAACCTATCCACTAACCCACGTACTCCACTCCCTGGAATCACTCCAGCATACATACGACCGGGCCAGCCAGCTAACCAACTAACTAAACCTGACCATTTCTTTCTCCTAGAATGCAGCTAACTATCTTCACGACCCACATGCTTCTAACTAACTATGCATGCACTAAACCGGACTGACCACCGACTCACTCGACAACAACTTCATCATGCAGCTACATGAATCAAGATTTATGGCTAACAGTCTAGGCCAGACGGCTCCGCGGCGAGATCGCCGAGGCACGCGAAACGGGATCCTGCCGAGGCCGCCTCCCAAGCCTGCGGCGCAAGGGTCTTCCGGCGCCGTCCCCCTGTCGTCGTCGCTGGCGGCGGAGCCGCGGCCTCAGCCCAGAAGCGGCCGCCAAGGGGCGCCGCAGGCGAGAGATCGCCCGGAACGCCCGGATCGCCAGTCATCCCTCAAGTCTGCAAGGCTGTGGCCGGCGGGCGGGGAGGGTTTCTCTCCGGCCAGCCAACGACGGTTGAGTGGCGGCAACGGTGACCGAGCACGTGCCGGTATCGTCGGCGATCATTCTTTGCTCACGCCGGCGTGGTCACACGTTGACGCTTCCCTGGAAGTCTAGCTAGCGATAGTTACGTGCGTTTGGTGCTGCTGTTGAGTACACTAATCTTCTCCCATCTTCCGAAACAAAGTGCTATAATCTTCCTTAGATAAGGATTAGTAGATACTAATCTAATCGGCTTCGTCGCGTTCCTGTTCGCCAAGGTTGAAGACAAATTTAGCCCCGTCTGTCTGAACCCAAGATATTCTAAGCGGAACGCACCAGTCAGCACGCAGATAATAAGAGCAACCGGTTGCCCCGTTGCCGACTCCAGCTGAAGCGTGGACGCGTCAGCTAGCTAGCCCCCCCTCCCTCCTCTGCACCTGGGCGCCGCTACGTCTACGTGCGTCTTCTCTTTACATCGACGTGGACAGGCCGGCGGTCGACTGTTCGTGCGGAGAAGTGGAGAACGAGCCACTTGGATGGGTTGCCACTTGCGTTGAAGATATCTACTCGGGGCCACGTGGGCCGTGGCTTCGATGATGTGGACGGCTGACAAGGATTCTGGCCGGGGTTTTTGTCTGTCGCGAGCAATTTCACTGGCAGGTGGGTATGTACGAAGGTGGCGAAGGAGCATGTACATACTAGTACATGCGTGTGTGCATTGTGCCTCGTGTTGCAAATACATACCGAGTTTGACTGACCGGCGGCCATGTTGCTGTACTTCTCAACTATACGGAGTATTCAGTCATGCTGTCTGGAATCCTGATGTGTAGCCTTGTGTGAATCTAGGACTCGTCAACCATTGTTAGGTCGGACTGGGAGCTTGCAGGCATTGAAAAACGGTGTAGACTCATCAGAAATAGCTTCTGTTTTGGATCTCGTCTGTGGTGGCTACGACCATTATTGGAATCAATTAGGTTTGCGCTTCGGACGTCCAGGACTTCCACGCTATTGTTGACGAAGTTTGCATTTGGGCACGAGCCCATGGCCGGCCCACATATGGGACATACAGGTCAATCGCCCCGGCCCATATTATTGACCACTAAATCAATATCTATTCTATTCTACGCCCTCCGATCCAAAATTAAGTGTTAGTTCAAAACTGCGTCACTTATTACAGATCAAAGGTCGTACTCCCTCCGTTCCAAATTAGATGTCATCTATTTTGCCCAAAAGTGGATGTATCTAGACATGTTACAAGTATAGATACATCCACTTTTGGGCAAATGGATGACATCTAATTTGGAACGGAGGGAGTAGTATCTAAGAGGGAAACACACGTCAACAAACTTCACCAAGATGAGCAGTCGATCAATAAACTCTCAAAATGTGAAAACTGAGCACTGAACTCACCATTATGAGCATATGGTCACTGACCGGCTCCGCCCGGTTTTACTATCTACGTGGCGCTCGGAGTGGGGCCAGGCCGAACTGAGCAAAAAGGACCTTGGCATGTTTATTATTCATTAAACTTGTTTCTGCCCCTTCCAGACGATTGTCCTCGTCGTGCGCATGGAGAACGAGGGGGTCTAGGTGGGGGCGAAGGAGAGGGTGGGAACAGCGGTGGCGGGACATGAGGGATGACTAGTGGTTCGTCTATAAGTCTGGCGCCTCCGAAACAGTGGGATCTCTAGTGCCCTGCTCGAGGTATATCTGACCAATTGTGGATATTGTTTGGGGATTTTGAGTTTTATTTTACTCAATTAGGTGCAACTTTTGGTAATCCTTTATATATCTGCAGTCCAGTTATCATCAATTGAAGGAGTACTAGTTTGATTTTGTCCTCATTAAATTAGTAGTCGTAGGGATGGCTTGAAAGAGAAGATTATCTAATCCATGGTACCTAATAATTCACTAGAAACCACTATTAATTAAGTATTTGTTAGAACGTATGCTTTCATGTCCTTTACCATAAATACGTATACACCCTATAGTCATGTAATTATTAAATATTAATGAAAAGTAACTTAGGTTATAAAATACAGTCTAAATGTTGCACATGCAAATATATTTTTAATGATTTTATTAAAACTGTATAACAAAAAATAGTAAGTAATGTTCAGTATTTTGCTAGCTATGTGGTTTACTATGCAAAATAATAAAAGAATATTCATTATGAATGCAACATGCTAAATTAAGTGGAATAGAAGTATAATAGTTTAATACAAATTTTATCTATTTTAGTTTTCCCTAAGTCTAATTGCACATGGAGACTCGTGTGCCATAGGTCAAGATGACTGTCATTACAAGATTAATAATGTGTTAGCTAATTAGTTTCCAATTTTTTCATTATGCGTCAGCAACAATGAAACTATGTATCATGGATGAAACTATGTACGATCCACTAATATTTTAATTAGTACATTAGAGTCCACTTTGTAGGACCCACTATGGATCAATAATGTGTGAGGACTAATATTTTAATTAGTATATTAGAGTAGGACCCAAAAAAATCTTATCGTGGATGAAACTATGTATCATGTGATATACATATTTGAACCTAGTTTGTGTCTTATGGTTTGTTAAAGTCATTAATCAATTAAAATAACTTATTTATATTTTTTACATAAACTTATTTATATTATGTAAGGTGCTACAATATCTTCTTCTTTTGTTTGCACAAAAGCATATACCGACAATAACATACATGGTAATATATTAGTGTCATGGTACTGAGTGGAAATTTCTTACTCCCGAGCTCCAGTGCTCCTTGTGTTTTCAAAAATTCAAAAATCATATTTCAAAGATTGAAAAACTGTGAAAAAACACCATGGATATTCTCACTGATGTATTCTAATAACTTGCAAAATTTTAGTTAGAAATACTTTGTATTTTGAGCTACACAAAAAAGACTAATGTACATATCTCAGTATAGTGTTTCAAATGTCCAGTTTTTTTGTCATTTTTATGTAGCATGTAATACAAAGAATTTCACGTTGTGATTTTGCATGTTGGTAGGATACATCAAGGACTTCATCCAGAATTATTTTTAATTTATTTTAAAACTTCTAGATATTATTTTGATTTTTGTAAATGAAGTGAGCACTGTAGCTCGGGAGCACAAATGACTTTCCGCATGCTAAGAACAAACATTGCCATGCGTATGCTTTCAGTTAGTCATAGCGGATTTTAAAAGTCTTATAATTGTACATGTGAACTTTGGGTGCGTTGCTCGAATTTTTATTTTTTCCAGTAACACTCTATAAGGTACGCTTTTTCTATAGTGAGAAAATACATTTGGTCAAATTTATAAGGGAAACTGCACCCAAAGACATTACATAACCCACACGACGCCTAACGGCTAAAAAACACATCTCCACAAGACTTAGATTTGGTCCATTTTTTTATAGTTGCTCGATGTTTAAATCGTCCTCCACCACTGCGTTGTTGTAGTAAAATTTCCTACAGAGTGGGAGTCTGTCCTAGTACGAACTTTGGTCATCCAAGCCCCCAAACGAAACACTTTTACAACCTTAGACGTCTCCAATATATCGAAGGAACGAATGCACCTCAAGTTCTGTTAGACCCGGGCCAATGCACCGTTTCTTAGCACGATATCATAAGAGTAATAAATATTAAGATGCAGTTAACCCAATGCATTGTTTCTTATGGATTGTATCTACATTTAATGATTTGGTGCTCATGCATGCATATGATTGGGTTAGAACCATTTTTTGCATATGGCCACGTGCAAGGGGTGTATGTTAGCTAAACTACAACTCACTCTCTTTCTTTATTAACTAGTATACCATGTCACCAAAATGCCTATAAAATCCTGCTAAGAAACTAGCATTGGCACAGGGCTTAGCTTGAGGCATAGGCGTATCTAGCGGGTGGGCAGGGGGGCCATGGCCCACCCAGAATTTTCAGATTTTTTTACCCCCTCATATAAGCCCATGTTTGTTGGGCCATCCTGGGCTTCTGGCCTTATTTTGGTACTACACAATGTTTAGAATTGGTGATTTATGTTTGTAAATGAAAAGAAATAACTTATATATGTTATTTACAAATAGAAAAAAAAACTTTCATTGGGATGCCACAATGTAGAGTTACAAAATCTAATTGATGTTATTTTCTGATTATGCTATATTTCATCATGTAAGACTTTGTTTATGTTTTTAACTATTTTTATTGGACATGCACATATGAAAAAAAATACATACTGGATTGCAATTTGTAGATCGATCGCCTGTTTATACTATTCATTTGGTTAAAAAAATCCGCGGTGCGGCATTTTTATTGCAGTGTGTCCACCCTCCAATTTTTCCACTGGCTTGAGGGTCAAGCTTTTTTATTGGTTTTAGGATAACTCATCGGTCTTAATTACCGGGCATGCAGTAGCTTAGCTTGAGGAGTAAGCTAACATGTTCTGCTGACTTTACTAACCGCCACTACTAACATGGACCGAACATAAATCACAGGTGTTACCAACTTACCATTCGCCCCTTAACGAGCGAATCCACGCTGCTCCACCACAATAAAGGTTATGCATAAAAATAGAGATGCAAAGACCGAAAGGAATACATTATCCTCAAATTAAAAATAAACTAACAATGAATTTGTTAATCTTCGAATGATCTCAAGATGTCAAACAGAAAACACCTTGAATGATCTCAATATGTTAGTCTCAAATGCGATGTAGATATGTGTTTCATTGAGTGTCAATTTTGAAACATAGCCCTGTAATATAATAAAGTGGCATTCACAACATGAAATTCTAACTTAATCTATGGTCCTGCATTTTTCTGGGAGAGAAGACTCTGTGAAATCGAGCATTGTATACAAAAGCGTAAACAAGCAATACTTTTGGTACTCGCCATTGTTTGGTAGTGAAATTGGGAGGGGCGGTTTGACACGCAGTAGCATATGCATTCGATTTTTAAAACGCGCTTTAAAACACATTTGGAACTATCAAAAAAATTGGTTCTTGGATCAAAAGACCAAATTCGCTGTAAAAAATGATTTCGCAAGACTTTTTTATTCTAAATAAGAATTTTTGTAAACATGCCATAAGAGATATCGTTTTTCCGTGAAACTTGGCGTGTGCACATATAATATCGAGATGTATGCACCATATTTGACATTTCAAAATGTTTTTCCCGGTGACGGAAGCATATGCTGATATGCTCCCATGTGCCAAAATGAATTCTGTGTGCAATTGTTATACTCTCGGCCTACCAGAGATCAGATACTTGTTTCATGTGCCTCATTAAATCAATTATCCTTTCATACTTGAAACAGTTGTATCAAGACTTCTGATAATATTAAAACTACAATATTCAATGGACGTGTGCGTGATGAGATGCTTCGATTTTCTTTAGATACTTATGTGTAATTTTCTGTTGCAAAATGCGTGCGCAGCTTATCAAGTTGTCATGCATGATCGAATTTGTCACAACCTTAAACTTGCCAACATTGTCAGAAAGTTGCGCCAATGCTGCACATTAGTTATTCTGCCCCGGCTTAAGGGAATATTTGCAACAACAAAAAAGAGATATACGACCACGTCAGCATCTTAATAGCCGCCATGATGAAATCACAAACTGTCACAACTTACTGACAGATATGGAGTAGTTAGCAATTTTTTAATTGGTGGTGAGCGCTTTACTATTTTCTTTTCTGTAGAAGTTCTAATATTGGTTGATCTTAATATATGGCCTCCCAAAAAACAATTACTCCTTGTACTCATTCATTTTAAATGAATAGACAGGGAAAGATAAAAAAAAAATTGTGTGCGGATATGTGGATAAGCCGAGAACGCGGCGTTCCTCCAGCTCAGGCTCTGGTAACCCAAAACCCCGTCGTCTCTCCTTCACCAATCGCCGATCAATCCATTTCCTAATTGATTACGAGCTGATCTGCATGTGACGTGGCACCGTTATGGTTCATCAGAAACGTCAGCCTCTCAGATCGTGCGTATTTAAATCCGACCTCTTTATCCGACCACCACGAGTCGTTTCGTCGGCACCTCCGTTCCTGTCCGCGGCGTGGTGATCCTATCGGCGGTCGGCGGATCGGGGCGGAGGATACCGATGGCCTTCGACCGCGTCGCCTTCTCCGGGGCGGGGATGCCGGCTGAGGCGGCGTGCAGCTCGTCGTCGCTGGGGAATGACAGCGACGAGGGCACCACGCCGGCGGGGAAGGACGGGGACGAGGAGGTGCAGAGCGTGTACAGCGGGGCGGGGCTCCCGGGGCTCGGCGCATTGGAGGAGGCGCTTCCCATCCGGTGAGCAGAGTTCTTACATTATCGTTTCGTTTTGCTAGTATGATTTCTTCAAGTTTTCGGTGAGGGACCATTGCCGTGGATTCTGTGTGCGCATTGGCTGCTTTCGTGCGTGCATATCTGTATGTTCTGTTCTTCTCTGCAACCGTAAGAAATGGAAGAGTAGGATGACGAACATGCTTGCGGATCGTGTTTGAGAATTGGCAGCGATTGCGACACTGATATTTCTTTCCACAGAACCTATCCAAATGGAGGGTTTAGTTGGATTCAACAAATAAGGCGACGTGTGCCAGTGGCACGTCGCAAGTTGTTGTACGTCTTCCTGATTAGGATATTGGTTGACCATTATTCAGTCATGCCATGGTATGTATATGGAGTGCGCCGAATTGTTTACTTGATGGTAGGGAGTGGTAGCCTGTTTCGTATGTGCTAGCCTCCTGGAATAATCAATCGTGAGACACTAAATTGTGTCATAAGGATTGTTCCATTGCGTCATTTTCATGTCCGTTTCTGCTTTACTAATGTTATCTTTATGAGGTTGGCGAGGTGTACCAATCTTCACGTCAGTATATACTTGCACATTTTTCTACCAAAACATTGCTAGCTTGTAAAGGAAATTTTGAAAACATATTATTCGCTAGGAAGTATACAGTCATACTCTTAAAATACACGATGCTTGATGCAGGTTTCATATTGTGACCCTTCCCTGTACATCCAGACAGAAGAATGGAAAATCAAGATGAATAGCTTGCTGTAGATTTCCTCTTTTACTTAGTCTGAATGAACTAGTAACTCTCAACCTGGGTTTATATGAGAGGGTGCTCGAAGCGACACAAAAGGTAGTTTAACTTCATATTTTGGGATATCGACTCTAGAGAAAGTTCGAGGGTAACATAGAGACGCTGGGCAATATAATGGATCCATTTATAATCATGTCATTCCTAGCTACATTAGTTGAGATGGACCCATCTGTCTTGTGAACCAGCCAGTTTTCCATATGGGGTGAGACATGTTCAGTATGATACGAAGTGTTACCAGCTCCATTGCGGGGAACACATTTTCTACCTGTTTTTCGAATAGATATGGCCTTTAACAATTTTTCTATTAACTTGCATTTCCTACAATCAGAAGTTAGCTTAACAATGTTTCTTGGCGGTATGGTTGTGGCTAACCGCTAAGATTTTGTGTGTGTATAATCTTCCTTGTTCTGATTCTTAAAACGCTGGCTTTGCTATTGTATTACATGCTTGCCCATAAATAATGCACCACGCATAACGTCGTTGCTTATCACAAGTCACAACGTCTGTTATGTTGTTACCTTTTGCACTACATGCCTAAGGCGGGTGTTCATTGCATGATTAGTGACGTTTAACTAGAGGCTACCTCTGATGTCCTCACCCTTTTTTGTGGATCAGGCGTGGGATCTCTCAATTCTACAATGGCAAGTCCAGATCTTTCACATTCCTCAAGGATTCTATTGGGCCATCTGGTTCTGCAAAGGTCATCGCCAAGGCAGACAATGCTTACACCAGAAAACGGAAAATCCTTCTCGCGCACAGCATCATTTATGATAAATCGCAGATCATTGCACCTGAAACATATGAGAATGGCATCCCTAAGAGGATTGCCAGTTTAAGCAGGCTGAGGCCCTTGGACAGTATCAGCCCCAACAGCAGCAGCAGTAGTCTCAGCAGTGACGAAAACGAGCTGCCTCAGCAGTTGATCTTTGTTCAGGTACCTGATCACACATCACATTTTGGTTCCCCAACTCCGACAATGATGGCACCTCGGCTTTGTTTTTGCGCATCTAAGCGATTGGCCATGCCTACGAGGTCGTTTTCGATGGTGAATCTGCACCGTTTGCACATGCGATGCTCATCTGTTTGCCTGAAAGAAGAGCCAAAGGCTGATTAACAAGCAACTCGGAGACATTTCCACTTTTTTGTGGCTTTCTTTGTGTTTGGTCTGAGGGCCAGTATACCTCATCTCTCCTTTTGTAACCTAAGGTTGCTTGGAGATGCTTGCATAAATAAGAGGGAATAAGCATGGTGATGGTTTTGTGTGTAAACTAGCATGTTTGACCATGTGTAAATTAACATAATTAATATGTTAATATCAAATGTCTCGGTTGGTTTTCCTTCAGTCACAGGCACCATTTCGAGAATGCTGGTGTCCAACTTTATGCAAACAAAAACAGCAACATCTATTTTAACCCACATTCCCTATGGTTCCAAAAATAGTTGATCTTGGAAAATTCATATCACCAATCCATCCATCTATCTACCTATCTATGTATCTATCTATACTTTTTATAAAGCAAAAACCCACTAAGTATATAATCAATATTTTTCTGTCTCCACATGCAAGCTGCTCTTTAAGCAATCAATTGTCTATGTCATCCCACTAACATTCATTAATTATTTTCTATCTCTACATGCAAGCATCCACCTCATCCTTTTTAGCCCATCAAATTGTCCACATCATTTTTTTTTGGATGTTTGAATGATAAGATCACACAATGTCGCTATGTAGTTACACAAGTAAATCATGTGCAAGTAGAACACGGGAATTAGTTTCGCCCGTGAACTTTTTTTCAATTATTTTTAATGATGAAAATCATATAGCTGTTCTTCAAAATCATGGGCTCTTCTATATGTACTCACTCAAAAAGTTTATATAAATATTATGCGGCAATGTGCATGCCATCTTCATGCAAGCCATCCACAACTTCTTCAACCCGTTGATATGGTCTTATCTATATCGATCAGATACACCCCTAAACCATAACGATCTTTTAAAATAATAAACTACACATATATTCGATGTCTAAAACTTTTAGCCTCTTAATTGTCATGATTAACTAAATCTTGCATATTTCTTTAGTCTACTTCAGGTTTCATGCGTTTTAGATTTCTTAAGAGATACCCGCAGCAACGTGTGGGGTGTCGTTCTAGTACAAAATATTTCAGCACATGGTTACCAAAAGCTCAATCTGAATATTTGTGAAAAAACAGATTGGCCAAGTTCTAAATTGTGACATGGTTCTACCTCCATATCGTGTCTAATAGTCCCTTTGTTCATATAGGTGACGTTTTGGACATTGAAACTGTCTTTGATATGCAAATATGACCAGCAATCTTTGCGGATGTACATTATAATAAGATATTATGAACAAATTTTCCACAATAATATCTTGGTATATCAGCTTACATACGTAAATATTTTGTATCTGTTATTAGTCAAAGTTATATAATTTTAATTGCTTTCTAGAAAGTAATTTACATAAACAAATAGAGGAAATATATGAATTCCTACATCCTTGTGAATCTACTATATTTAAAACGGCAAATGCTCACAATTCTCTCTTCTATTGCCACATCTCGTCCCAGAGAAGAAACTGATTCTATTCGTAACATCAATGAGTACCAATTTAATTACTTTTAGATCAAGGCTATAAATTCAGATTCGGCATGTACTTACTAAACCTTAACGTAAAGTTTGGTCCAATAGGGTGAATTCGTCAAGATATGGACTTGGACTTCTCCGATTAACCTGACCCCGGATCAGGACGACATGATTATGTGGAACTTGACGGCCAATGGCAGTTACTCCTCGGCGTCGGCCTATTCAGCACAATTCCTTGGATCCCACGCCCAATTCAACTCCTCTGGAGATTTGGCCGCCCATGCCGAGCCTAAGTGCAAGCTCTTCGCATGGTTGTTGCTGCACCGACACATCCTCATCGCAGACATGCTTGGCATTAGGGGTTGGCCTCATGATCCTTTTGTGTCAGCTTTACCGAAATGACCACCCACCTTTACAAGGGTTGCCTCTTCTTGGTGGTCGTATGGGACCATATGTAAACTTGGTCAATCGGATCTACCTTCACGCCTCATGTCCTTCCGGAGCATGGTGGGGTTTCGGACCGGTTGGAAAATATGTTGCCCGTTGGATCGGCCCAGATCAAGCATCATCTCAGCTGTCACCTCTTCTACACCCTTTGGAATGTGTGGAAAAGAGAAATCGAAGGATTTTCACCGGAACCCGCAAGACCCATATCGAAGTGGCAAATTTGCCTTCGAGAATATTAAGCTTTAGCTTTTGGCGCTGCCCCTATGCATGTCGCTGTTGGCATTGGCTAGCGTGGTTTGTTTCTCTTTCCCTTTGGGGGTTTTGGCTTGTGGGTGTACTGAAAATGTAGTTAGGGTTTTGGATATGACGGCTCGTACACAATTGTGTCGGCCTCCTCTTCCTTTATATATCACAGGGGTTCAGGTTACACATCATAGAGAACTATATAGGTATACGTACAATACACGCTACATTCAACCCCCTCAATCACAACAATGAGTAACCATGTTGAGATTGGAACGACAACGTGTGAACACATCCACTGAAAGGGGTTTTGTGAAAATATCAGCTAGTTGATCTCTAGACTGAATAAAACGAATCTCCAACGCCTTTTGAGCCACCCTCTCACGAACAAAATGTAAGTCAACTTCGATGTGCTTGTGCAAGCATGAAGCACTGGATTCGCCGAGAGATATGTTGCACCAAGATTGTGACACCACAAGGACGGCGCTCTTGGCTGAGAGACGACTCTCGCAAGATTGACTGAATCCATACCAGTTCAACTATGTCATTTGCTAAAGCTTTATATTCAGACTCAGTAGTGGACCTCAGAGACAGTTGGCTGCTTACGAGCACTCCATGATACAAGATTTTTTTTTTTTGAAAAGCCCACGTATAATTAACACAGTACAACATACAACGTACGAAGTACAAAGACAGAGTACAAATACGTAGGGGAAACAGAGCTCCAGCGAGCAGCGACAGCACCACCGGCGACGAAGACGAAGACCGCCGTTCTCCAGCTAGCCACAGCCCGAGGGTACTTCCTCCAAAGAAGACCGCCGCAGAACCCGTCCGCCGCGCGGCGACGGAACTTGTGCCGGTAAAAGAGCACGGCGAGCACCCTTTTCCACCAGCCACACCACCTTGCCGCAGCCATCCTCAGCTTCAGCGCAGGAAGAAGCCACCACCACCGCCTGGCCCTGAGTTTCCACCACCAGAACCGCCGCCACCGCAGATCTGATGGAAGACAGAAGATCTCGAACACCACGCCGGGCTTCGAGCTCCTGCAAGTCGCGCACGACGGCGAGAAGCCCCGAAGAACTCCACCGCCGGAGAAGGCCGCGCCGACACCAAACCTCCAGCCACCAGCTCCACCTCCTCCTGGACGCCGCCGGCAGGAACACCACCCTATCCATGATACAAGATTTGCTCCAAGGAAGACAACAAAACCACCAGTTGATCGTCGATCATCGGCACAACCTGCCCAGCCAGCATCAGAGAAAGCACTCAACAAAAGAGACCATGAAGACCAGCTGCCGAACTGAATTTGAGAAACCTTAGAATCCTCTTAATTGCTCGCCAATGAAAATCAATGGGCTGCTGCATATATTGACACACCCGATTTCTTGAGTATGAAATATCTGGTCGGTGATACACAAGTATTGCAAGGCACCAACTGTTCTAGGATACTTGGTGACATCTTCAGGTGACAGTAATGTTCCTCTGTGCTTGGTCAACTTCTCTGTGCTAGACATTGGAGTAGAAACATGTTTACACTTGTCCATATTTATACGGCAAGAAGACCGTGTATATACTTGCGCTGAGACAATGTGATCTCCCTGAATCTGCGGTAACCTCAATCCCCAGAAAATAGATTAGACAACCAAGATCCTTGAAGCGAAAGCGCTATGAAGCTGAAGCAAAAGATTGTCAATGGCGAAAATTGAAGATCTAGTGATAATGAGATCATCAAAATAAACAAGCACATACAATGTCACCTCTAAATTCTACATAACAAACAAGGATGTATCCGCAGAAGAAGACCGAAAACCAAGATCATGTAATGGAACTCAGACATGCAAACCATGTACGGGGAGCCTGTTTGAGACATAAATCGCCTTGTCCAATTTGCACACCATAAGACCGCTTATGGGGATCTTCAAAACCTGGAGGCTGAGTCATATAAACTTTCTCCTATAACACTCCATGGAAGAAGGCATTCCTGACATGAGCTTGACGAATGCGCCATTCTCTAGAAACAGCCACAAAAAGAACAAGACACACAGTTGCTGGTTGGACAACAGAGATAAGGTGTCTTCATAATCGATAACATGGCGTTGCCGAAAACCTTTTGCCACAAGAAGCGCCTTGTGACGCTCAACAGTACCATCTGCGTGTTTTTTCAATTTAAACACCCAACGACAATCGACCAAGTGCCATGTCAGATTCCGATGAAATGCATCAATCTCTTCCTGCATGACGCGACACCACTTTGGACGCTCAAGAGATTCACTATAGGTAGGAGGTTCATCTGAGTACATTGCTGCCGCAAAAGAGCATTTGTGAGGATCACAGTAGACCGTACCACCTGTTAGCCGATGGGGAACACGAATATTGTGTTGGAGATGAGTCACCGGTCGATCACAAACACAAGGAGAACCTGAACATGTACCCTGCACATCAACAGACTCCGAAGAATTGTCAAACGCATTAGGCACCGTGTGAGCCTGATCTCGTACTTGACGATTCTCAATTGTGGGCGTAGGTGGATTAGATTGGAGAGTGGGCTCAGGATGATCGACTGGCAGCGGTGCATGCATAATGGGTGTAGACGCAGGGCTAGGAATAACGGGCGATGGAACAAGAGAAAGACTAGACGGTCCCTAGGTTTGAACTGAATAAAGACACAAGTAACCTCGGATTTATGTTGCAACAGGATATCCAAGTAAACTTGCTAAACGCATCAATAAATGAGACATACGGGCAGAAGTGAGTGCCGGTCCCCACACATCGGAATAGATAATATCAAGAGGTGTTGTGGCCACACTAGTTTTTTTTTGAAAGGAATGCGGTAGGGGAACCCTCTACAGCGATTTTTTTTGAAATAATAAGAACCCAAATCTGCGTCCGTGAGGACTTGAACCTGGGTGGCTGGGTTGTGCATCCACTTCCCTAACAAAGTGAGCTGAGCTCACTTCTTGTGGCCACACTAGTTGATGAATTAAAGGGAAACTGATGGGTTTTGCCCATTTGACAAGCATCACTATTGGCAGAAACGATGCCCCTCTCGGGGCTCGGGTTATGTGTTTATATGAGGTGAGAAGATCCCTCACCGTGGCGTACATAGGTACCATATTGGGCGGTGTAATACACCATACCAATACGGTATATTACATGTATTACATCTAACAACCCCCCTTAATCTAAACTTCTACAAAGATTTAGATTACGCCTAAACTCATGAAGACTAGCAACATGAAGAGCCTTAGTAAACCATCAGCCACTTGATCTTTGCTTGAGATGAATTTGATATCCAAGTTCTTGCTTGCTACTCGTTCACGAACAAAGTGAAAATCAATCTCAATGTGTTTTGTACGGGCATGAAATACTGGGTTTGCAGACAGATAAGTAGCACCCAGGTTGTCACACCATAAACATGGTCTTTCCTTTCGTTTTACCCCAAGTTCTTTAAGAAGAGCTTAAATCCAAATGAGCTCAGTTGTAGCATTTGCAAGTGCCTTGTACTCAGCTTTTGTACTTGACCTTGATACCGTGGGTTGTTTTCGAGCATTCCAAGATACAAGATTTGGTCCAACAAAGATGGCAAAACCACCTATGAGTGTCTGTCATCAGGGCATCCAGCCCAATCTGCATCTGAAAAAGCACTCAACATAGTAGAAGTGGACTTATGAAATGTAATGCCAAGTCCCACAGTGTCACTAACATATCGCAGAATCCTCTTCACAGCTGTCCAGTGAGATGTCATAGGAGCATGAAGATATTGACAAACCTTGTTAACAGAAAAGGATATATCCGGGCGTGTCAAAGTAAGATACTGGAGAGCACCAACAATACTTCTGTAGTGTGTGCTATCTTCATGACCAAGTGGCACCCCCTCGGTTCGATATAGCTTTTCTGTGGAAGAAAGTGGCGTGGGGGCAGGCTTGCAGCCATGCAGGCCAGCCCGAACAAGTAAATCAGAGACATATTTTTGCTGAGTAAGAAGCAAACCATCATTCAGGTGTTTGACTTTAAGGCCTAAGAAGAAGTGTAGGTCACCAAGGTCCTTAATGGCGAAGTGAGCATTGAAATCTTTGAGCAATACAAGGATGGCCTGATCTGAGGAGCTTGTGACAATAATATCATCAACATAAATCAGAACATAAATAATAATATCTGACATGTGATAGAGAAAAAGAGATGTATCAGTTTGAGATGGAATGAAACCAAGGTCATGAAGTTTAGAACTCAACCGAGAGAACCAAGCTCGGGGGGCTTGCTTTAAGCCATAGAGAGCTTTATCAAGCATGCAAATGTGATGAGGGGCATGGGGATCTTCAAAACCTGGAGGTTGTCTCATATAAACCTCCTCTTCCAGAACACCATGTAAAAACGTGTTCTTCACATCTAGCTGTCGGAGACTCCACTCTCGAGAGACCAAAACTGCCAAAAAAGTACGGATGGTGGTGGCTTTAACAACTGGACTGGAAGTATCTTCATAGTCAATGTTGTATCTTTGTTTGAACCCTTTTGCAACAAGACGAGCTTTGTAGCGATCAACAGTGCCATCAGAACGTTTCTTGATGCGGTACACCCATTTGCAATCAATCAGATTTTTCTTGGAACCGGATGGAACAAGATGCCATGTTTTATTGTCAATGAGAGTGTCATACTTTTCTTTCACAGCTTGACGCCATTGTGGATGATCGAGGGCCTCCGAAAGAGAAGAAGGTTCTCTTGTGGATGTGAGAAGACCATACCGCACAGTACCTTTCTTGACATTATAACGAATTGTACCATCTTTAAATAATTTGGGTTGTTTGTTACCTTTTTGTAACCGGGTGCGGACTCCAGGAACAGGAGGAGCTGCAGCGTCGGGTGGAGCAGAAGATCTCGCTGATCCGGTCGGCATGTGACCAGCATCAGCAGAGGAAGGGGCCCTAGCGGAGCTGCCCGCAGGCGACGTGTCGTCCTCCGGTTCGGGGGCAGGGGAATTTGCAGTGGAGGTCCCGCCAGGCGATGGCGTGGACGAATCAGACGAGGCGGGGGCGCATGACGCACGTGGAGACGGAGGCGGGCCACGCTCCACCTCGGGATGGCACGAAGCAGACGACGCAGGGGAATCGTCGTCGGGATCGTTGTCCACGGGATCCGAGGCTGATACCGCATCAGCATCAGAGTCCGTGCTGTTGTCCTGTAGCAGCGACGGGGCTGACCATGTTTGTTGCTCTTCTGATGTCATTTCTTGATCATTTTCAGCCAAATTTTGTTCTGTGTGCTCGGAATTTTCAGCACTATCATCTGCAGCTGCATGATTCTCTGTTTCCTGGCCATGGTGAGTAACAACAAGTATAATAGGCAAAGGCATGTAATCACTTGTTTCTGCATCTCCAATAGTGGAAGAAAGTGAAGGTGTATCTTTTGGAAGGAGGAGAATATCAACACGAAGGCGTCGACCAGCATTGGGATGTAACGTGGCAAAGGGAAAAACATTTTCATCAAAAACGACATCTCGAGATATATAGACACGTCCAGTGGAAACATCAAGACATTTTACACCTTTGTGAAGGGGACTATAGCCAAGGAACACACATCGTTTGGATCGAAAAGCAAGCTTGCGTTTGTTTTAGGGTCTAAGATTGGAACAGCAAGCGCAACCAAACACACGAAGTGAGTCATAGTTACGTTTAGTGTGCATGAGGCGTTCAATAGGGGTGTCAGAATTGATGACCTTACTAGGGAGCAAGTTTATGAGAAAGGTTGCTGTAAGGAAGGCTTCGTCCCAAAATTTTAGAGGCATGGAGGCATTAGCTAGAAGAGATAAACCAACTTCTACTATATGGCGATGTTTGCGTTCAGCAGAACCATTTTGTTGGTGTGCATGTGGACAAGAAACATGATGAGATATGCCAACTTTTTGAAAGAAACTATTGAGTTTTTCATATTCACCACCCCAATCAGTTTGCATGGTTTTGATCTTTCTATCAAATTTTTGTTCAACAAATTTCTGAAAATTAAGAAAGACTTGATAAACTTCAGAATGATTCTTAAGCAAAAATATGCAAGTGAATTTGCTAAAATCATCAATAAAGCTCACATAGTATGAATGTTTGCCAACAAAGGCGGGAGCTGGGCCCCATACATCAGAAAACCCTTGTTCCAGTGGAACAGTGGAGACACTAGTAGAAATAGGGTATGGCAACTGATGGCTCTTAGCAAGTTGACAAGCATCACAAACATAAGGATTTATTTCTGGCGTATGAGAAAGTTCATTTTTCCTAAGAATTTTCTGCACCACAAACAAGGAGGGATGACCTAGGCGACGATGCCACGTGGAAGACGACGACTTTATTGAGAGAAAGTCTTGCTTGGAAGACCCACTAGAGATAGGCACTAGGGGGTATAGACCACCATGACAGGGACCCTCATACAGAAGCTTCTTTGTTACGTGATCCTTGATCAAAAAGAAAGAAGGATGAAACTCGATAAAAACATCATTATCAAGTGTAAGTTTGTGGACAGATAAAAGATTCTTTGAAGCATTAGGAACATGAAGTATATTATTTAGATGTAAAGAACTATTGGGGGTGTGCAAAACAGAATGACCAACATGAGAGATTTGCATACCATGACCATTTGCCGTGTGGACTGTGTTCGCGGCCCTTGTACTTCTCATGTGTAGACAGCTTGCTCAACTCACTAGTAATATGATCTGTTGCACCAGTGTCGGGTACCAGTTTGTATCAACACCATAAGAAGCAACGTTGGCTCTCTTGTCCCTGTGATCAGTGTCATCATCACATTCATCCCTGTCCTGATATCTCCACCAGCACTCACTAGCGGGGTGCCCATGAATCTTGCATATCTTGCATGTGGTGTTGACATATGGGGTGGGCTCACGGTCACGGCGACGATCATCACGCCGTCCACCATCACGACGCCCACCATCTTCACGGCAACGATCATCACGCCGTCCGTAGTCACGGTCATCACGCCTGCCATTGTCACGGTGGCGCATGTCCTCTTGGCGACCACGGTCATCACCACGGGTACGGTAACCGCGGTCCCGATCATCATAATTGCGGCGATAGCCACGGTCCTGGCCACGGTATCTGCGGCCACGATCATCATTATCAGCACGACGACCGTCACGATCATCATCCGCGCGGTCACGATCACTGCGATCACCACGGTCACCACGCCCACGGCTGCGGCGAGCAAGGTTTGCTGACAAAGTGATGGTATCACCAGCTTCCTGAAGCCTATTCTGCCTAATGTCATGAGCATAAATTTGATCATACAGTTCATCAAGTGTGGTGCCTGGATTGCCATGAACAGCTGCAGCAATGTTGTTATAGGAGCCATCTAAACCATTAAGAATATAGCCTACTAGTTCTCCTTCATCAACCTCCTTTCCGAGAGAAACAAGTTCTGAACTAAAGCCTTTCATCTTTGCAAATTATTGTGCAGCTGTAAGGGAATTCTTCTTGGTGCTATTCAGTTGTCCACGAAGGTGATTTACCTTGGCAAGAGACTGCGTGGAGAACATACCAGTGATTACGGACCAGACGGCCTCGGTGGTCTCGAGACCTACCATGTGCGCGAGGATGTCCGGCGAGAGGGAGTTGATCAGGTAGCTGAGAACGGCCTGATCAAAAGCAATTCAGGTGGCATATGCAGGGTAGGGGATGCGCTTCTTGACCTTGTCAACATCTTCAATCTTGATGGTTTTGGCTGGGGCGCGTTCACTGCCGTCGAGGCGGCCAGTGACCTGAGCGCCGCGTAGAGCCGGGAAGGCGAGGGTTTTCCAAAACAGGAAGTTCCCACGTGTAAGCTTCTGGGATGGAGGAGATCCGAGGTGGGCAGCAATGGAAGGCATCGAGAGGACGACGACGCCATGGGCTAGGCAGCAGGGGATCGGGTTTTAGGATTTTGGATCGTAGGTCTTGGTTTTAGGTCGTAGTTTTTGGTGTCTTGGGTTTTGGATCGTGGCTTTGGTCTTGGGTTTTAGGTTTTGGTTCTTGGATGCGGCGGCAGGATGTGCAGCGGCAGGTTTCTGGTCTTGGGTGCGGCGGCAAGCTTGGAGCGGCGGCCAACAATGGCGGCAGCGGGTTTTGGCTTGAGGATCGTAGCGGCGGCTAGGGTAGGAAGTGGATAGGCTCTGATACCATATTGGCGGAAACGATGCCCCTCTCGGGGCTCGGGTTACGTGTTTATATGAGGTGAGAAGAGCCCTCACCGTGGCGTACAGAGGTACCGTATTGGGCGGTGTACTACACCGTACCAATACGGTATATTACACGTATTACATCTAACAATCACAAACGACATTGTCCAGAAGCAAAACATAAACCATAATCATGAATGACCTTAAACTACTGTAGACAGATGACCAAGGCGCCGTGCCAAGTAGCTGAGGATAGTTTAGCTACTTGGAGAGCTCCAGAAGACAACGCACAACGGGATGGATTTATTGGATATAGTCCTCATCTACATGTTCCGTGAACTAGAACCTTCCTCGTTGCACGATCCTTTATGAGAATATAATATGGGTGAAACTCAAAGACAGGTAAATCGATGTACAAAAAGAAGGTGTATGGAGGCTTGAGGAGCATGAAGAATATTAGACAAAAGCAATTTTCTATGAGGACTCACCAGTTGAGAATTGCCAATATGGAGAATGGGCATGCAGGTACCATTTGCAGTCTGAATTTGCTCCTTGCCAGGATACCTCTCTCTAAAGTTCAGCCGATTAAGATCATGAGTGATATGATCGGTTGTACCCATTTGGCACAGTTGCCAATTGATTAATCGTTTCAAAAGCAAATTCTTGTTCAGTTCCTCTCAAGCTGAGAATTTCTACGTTTTGGAGGAATTTCAGTACGAGTTCCTGGATATTCCAGTTTTGTGGCTGCACCTAGGAATTTCAGTTCGAGTTCCTGGATATTCCAGTTTTGTGGCTGCTCCTAGGTGCAGCCTGATGGGCAGGGAGTTTGTGCCTAAAACAAGGGACAAAGCTCATACATTGACCATGGAGCTCTTTGGTGCTCAGTTAAAGGCCAATTCATTAAGTGGAGAGAACTGTGCTTTTGAGATGGCAATTACACAATCGTGGCTAAGAGTAGTGACAAAAGATAATTTTCCCCTCTGATTTTACACTTGCTTGTATCTACATAAAAGACAACACGGTTGGGAAATATTGGGCTACACCCACCCTAATTGCATGAGAGAACTAGCAGACATGCATGTACAAACCCAGAAGAAGAATGGCGGCATTTATTTCAAAAAAGAAATGCAAAACATATCGGCATTTAAACCAACAATCTAAGCTAAGAGCAAAACATCTATATTGGCTTGTTTGGTGGTCTGTATACCACAGAAACTTCAGCATTGTGCTACATCTGGCAAACTGCACGAATGTTGAACACCCCTTATATTTACCGTCATGACAAACACATAAAGAGACATCTTTTTACAAAGGTCATACTAGCATATCAATAATTTCCTAGTGATATCTAGTCAATCTAAGCCTCAAACTGACTATCTAGGAAAATTACTACAATTTATCTACTGCGATTACAAAGAATGCTCACATCACACAAGTGGCACCACTAAGAACATGCTTGAATAGACAAGCCCTTCGAAGACCTCAGCACTGTCGTCTTAACAGTTTGGAATGCCCATTGGATTTGTAATTTCCTACAAGCAACTCTTCACATGGAAGAAGAAGGTTCTGTATGAAACGCAGGTGGACTGAGTATACAGTGAATTCTATAGATGTCTGAACTTCGAATCCTAGTCTATGTGTTGGATCTGAATGAAACAGGGAGTTGTAGGTAGTAGAAAGCAGAGATAAACCTATTGGACATGGCTGTAAGAGATTGAGCCATGGTTTTGTTCACTGGCCTTCTCTCAATATGTACGCATGATCTGATCCAAAAACTGTGTCAGCTCTACATATTCAAACTTGTGACGAGCATGCAGTTGTCGCAACACAAATTAACCAAGTCTTATTCACAGCACACGGCAAATGTTTAGTCACACATCATAACAACGTAGCAGTCTTATATATATAGTTATATGTTCACACAGTCACAGTGGATTAACTGACTAGGAAGCTACTGCTCCTCTAAAAGCAACAAACTGGCCAGAAAGCTAGCACAGTTCCTCTGAAACCAAGTAAAACGCTCCATACTTCAGAACATACCCCCAAAAGTCTCCACATTTCTCCATATATAGAAACTTGGTCCTTACTCATGCAGCTCCAGAATTCTTCTACATGGCAAAATGGTCAAGTGTTGGTGATTTAGTCCCGCATTGCAGCAATGCCGATAAGTGACTTCAAATATGACGAATTGATGGCATGGAGCACCATCTGGCAGGCTAATCCTCAAGTACTGAAGTACTACTATAGATGGATCACTGTCGCAACACTAGTTAATTAAAAGAACGGCTAACTCATCGATTAAAATCTCACCATGCAAAATGGCATCCGGTTCATGGTGATAGATGGATGACCCATGTCATGGCCGTGGCATCATGCGTCTAGCATGATCTGGAACAAGATACAACAAATTAGAAACAAGGTTGTTGGTATTCCGATTTCATAAAATAATTGCTGGTATATCCCATATAAAGTCTTTTGCGTCCTTAACATGAGAGTTACTCAGGATGCATGTAAAGAATTATTCACGAATCGCAAGAAAGCTAACATATAATAGCGCCACACCACATGTTTAGAAACAAAGGCTAGTTAGTACCTAGAGTGTAGAAGCTTATCAAAGGAGTGACATTGAAAGCGAATTCAACTTCAGCAACCTTCTTGGTTCGGCCTGAAATGAGCTCAACCGTAAACAACCCGGCCATTGTACTGAGGAAGACGGCCCCTTCTGCGAAAGCACTCACGTAGGGTTCAAACTCTGCATGGTCCTCAATTTTGTGCTCAAAGGCCCTTGGGGGGAGCAGCTTCTCGAGGTCGATGACCACGCGTTGCGTCCATGCCAGAGCTCCAGCCTTGGTTGACCACAGGGACAGGCTAGTCCCTTTCCAGCCCGCAAACACCAGCACGTCGTCTTCTACCGATATGAACACAAGGAGCTCATGAGCCCAGTTCTTATGCGGCACATCAATGACAGATAGTTTCTGCTCGCCCAACTTGTACTGCAGAACAGTGTAACTTTGGGCAAAGGGAAAGTGGAGTGTGTTCCCCACAAGGATGCTGCGCCCGTCGTAGTCGATGAAATCCCCGTGCTTGAGCTTGTGCTTCAGGGTGATGGTGTCGCTCCACACACCGGACTCTGATGAGTAGACGCAGGCGGACGTGGTACTGGCGGAGGTCACCACAATGGCTACGAGGAAGGGGTGTCCATGACAGCCAAGGTGGTCGCAGTGTTCCTTGGCACAGAGCACTGCGGCAGTCGAGGAGAGGCCATCGATTCTGCGGTCTGGAACTCCCCAACTGCCGCTCGTGATGGGGTCGCAGACGATGTATCTCGAGGGGACCTCATCATCGCGGCCAAGCTCCAGGAGGATGCGGCCGTGGCGGGAGTCGACGGCCCTCCAGTTTTGCGGGTCGAAGTGGAGATCTTCTGAGAGGCGGAAGGCTGTTGTTGGGACGAAGCGGGAGTCGTAGTGCTTGCTCCCAGACCAGGAGCTAAGGGCGAAGCCGAGCATGGGTGGCGTGCGGTGGAACTCGCGGTAGAGGCGGCAGAAGTCGGGGCAGGTGAGGATTCGGCGCCAGGCCTTGCAGACGAGGGAGGCGCGGACGAGGCGCGCGGGTTCGTCCGGCGGGATGCATAGGAAGACGCTGACGATGTCATCGTCGGACAGTGCCGGCGGCGAGAGGAGGCTGTGAGTCGGGCTCATCTCGCCGGATCTGGTTCGGGTGAGCGGCGGAACTGTGAAGGGCCTTTGCCTTCACGGATGATCCAGGAGACCGGGGATTGTAGCTTCTTTTTGTCCCGTGTTTTTTGGCTTCTTGGCCTCTTTGTTTTTATTTTTCTAGCCTCCTTTGAGGCCTTCCTGTAAAGGAATTGCTTTCTATCTAATCGAATGGCAGAACGCCTGCCTTAAAAGCTCAACCTTATCCTCTCCTCTCGCGACCCGCCCCCCCCCCCCCCCCCGCGCGGGCGGCTGGGCCGCGCCGCCGGCGACCTCCTTCCTAGCCCCCCTCCCTCTCCCTTTCCCGTCCGCCGTCGCCGGCGTTCGTCGCCGGGCTATGCACAGGCGGCGCCGGCGGCGGCGGCCCCCCTGCTCCTACCCTCTCGGTGGCGCGCTCGCGCGGGTGGGTGCCTCACCGGGTGGTGACCACAGGCGGCGGAGGTCCGGCTAGCGGCGGCGGGGTGACCTGCGGTCGTGCGGGTGGCGTACGCGGCGGTGGCGCCGCCGTTGGCGGTGGTGGTGACTGGATGTGCTCGTCCACTGTCCTGCAGGCCCAGATCTTGGCCCTCCGGGCCCGATCTGGGTCAGGGCGGGTCGAGCGCGACCAGTCTGCCTCTGACCTGATTTCGAGTTCTCCGTGACGTGGACGGCGAGGCACGACAACCGCCCCTGCTGCAGCACGATGGTGAGAGCTTCACGGGCCCTTCTGGGTCCGGCCGGACCTATGGTTTCGATCTTGAGGGCAGCGGCGGCGTGGCATACGTGCATCAGCGTGGTGGCGGGGACTTTACGGGTCCTCTTGGGACCCGGCCGGGCCTGCCCGGCCAGGTGTGTCCTTGCTACCGCGTCCGGTCGGCACCCGCAGCAGTGGCGGTGGAGGAAGTCCTCCAGGTGGTCGTGCTGCTGCCACCCTCCGGCTCCAATGGTCTGGTGTGTTCTTGCTGATGTGTCCGGTCGGCTACTGCCTTTGGCGGTGGAGGTTGTTCCCTCCCGCATGGTTGTGGTACCGCCATCTATTGTCTACGGTTGTCTCTTCTCAGTCTGGCCTCACAGTGTTTGCCATGGTGAGACGGCGTTCGTGACTCAAGACCGAGGTGGCGTCTGGTGGTGGGCGGCAGGTTTTGGTGGAGCGCTTCAGATTGTCCGGGAGGTGGTTTTTTGGGGGTCGGGAGAAATCTCTGTCGTTTTGGCACCGACGCGGTGACGCTTGAGAGTGTCGCCCTTCCTTCTTGAAGGGCGTCGAGGGTGCCCCTTCCCCACTCCTCGGAGCGTACCGGGGGAAACCCTAGGACCTGTCCGGGCAGCAGCGTCGGCGTCGTCGCTTTCCTTCTTGGAGGTGTTGCTTGGTACGCGGCGATTCAGAGCGATAGGCTTGTGGTGGGACTTTGCCGGAGAGGACGTAGCGGTTAAGAGTCATTTTCGTTTTCGTTGATCCGCCGATGTTGGCGTTGTTTTCTCTTCCTTTTTCTCTTTCTT
Organism: Poa pratensis; assembly: GCA_947311845.1. NCBI lineage: Eukaryota > Viridiplantae > Streptophyta > Magnoliopsida > Poales > Poaceae > Poa > Poa pratensis. Next base: position 18,841,257 of record CAMZMU010000083.1, on the reverse strand, counting down.
TTCTTTTGGTCAGGTTTGTGCTGTTTGCCCCAGCTGTGGTCTCAAAGTTGTATCGGGTGGTTGCTATATTAATATAGCGGGGCGAAAGCCTATTTCTTCAAAACCTCAAAAAAAAACTGAGAAGGCGCGCGTGGGGTGGGAGGGACTGAAGGCGTTGTCTAGTGGAGTGGGGATAGGACTCGGTGCGTTGCAAACAAACCTGGCCACCTTGGCCCATGCTGGCGGGCCAGCCCGCGAGCACGCGTGCCCGGCCCGCCATGGGCCTGGCACGACACGTGCCTTGGTGGGCCGTGCTCGGCACGCCAGCCTGCGCGCGGGGGCCGTGCTGGGGCCTGTAGGTCGAGCCCGCGTGCCGGCACGGGCACGGCCCGTTTAACGGCCAGCCACGTGGAGGCACGCGATGGCACGCGCAGCCCGCCAGGCACGCGACGCACGGGGCGGCCGTTAAGAGCCCAACGGCTCGATTTCTGCCCGTTGGAGCGAATCTGCGCGCGCGGGGGTGGCGCAACGGCTGGATTTCGGCCCGTTGGGGCCATTTTAAGCGTGATTTGCACAGATTTGTCCATTTTAAGCAGGATTTGGCCCCTTTTAAGTAGAATTTCGAGAATATAGCCGTTGGAGGGCTATTTTGGTCCGAAAAATGTCCATTTTTTTGCTATAAAAAGGGCTGCCCACCCCTCTCATTTCTCACACTCAAACATGGCTGATCACAACATGAATACCACCTTCAACCTTGGTGATCTCGACCCCGATTTTGTTGTTGATAGCGATCCCTATGTTGATTCTCCTCTCTTTGACCCCAATCCCTATGGCGATCCTTCACACTCTCAATCACATCCTTCTCAAACTTCTTAACCCACCACCTCCACCGCAAAAAGGCCACGAAAAAGAACCTCCAGGGGGTGGGATCACTTTGAAGAACAAAGAGTGGTGCCGGAGGGGGGAGGTGTCCCGGAGATCAAGGCCAAGTGCAAATGGGCAGGATGCACAAGTGTGCTGTCCATGAAGAGCAAAGGAGGAACCGGCCACTTGCAGAGGCACATCGACAGCCACACGAAGAAGGATGAGAAGGCCGAGGCGTTTTCAGCCGGCGTCCAGAGTAGGCTCCAATTCAACCCCGACGGTTCGGTACGTAATTGGACCTATGATCCTGCTCTACAGAGAGACGCTCTTTGTAATTTGATTGCTTCCAATGATTTACCATTAGGTTTTGGTGAGTCGCCAGCTTTTGTCGAATATATTCAAACTACTCAAAATCCTAATTTTAGACCTGTTTCTAGACACACTACATCTAGGGATATGAGAAAGATATGCAAAAAGAATCTTGCTAAAATAAAAGAAAACTTGGTCGAATGCACATATTCTATCCCTTTTTATTAAGTATGAACAAACGTATGGTGCTCGAGTACAACGGCCTCCACCAGCACCACGTTCCGGAAGAGGGAAAGGACTTTGGAGCAAGATTCATGGCGGATCCTCCTCTGCCTCGAGCTCTACCGGACGGGCAACGCCTATTCTTGCAGGTGACGGGGAGCTAGCGAAGTACCTCAACAGCCCTATACTCCCCTATGAGGATGAAATAGAAGGGTTTCCTTTCAACATACTAAAGTGGTGGGAGGACCACAAGGTTACATTTCCGGTGCTATCAATATTAGCACGGGATGTGTTAACTGTACCAGTGTCATCGGTATCCTCGGAGTCTGCTTTCAGTTTAGCTGGAAGAATAATCGATGATAGAAGGACCAGTCTCACTCCTGATATGGTGAAAACACTCATGACCGTGAAGGATGCAGAACTAGCGAGGAGGAGATGCCAACACACTGCCGAAAACAAAGAACTGGCAGCCACGTTCTTTAATCTTGCCATTAACGAAGAAGAAGAAGACCATTAGTTGTACCATTTGTAATTTTTTAATCTTTTTGTAATCTTTTCCTTCTTTTTGCAATTTAGATTAGAGCAAGCTGTACTCTTTTCCCTTCCTAGGGATGGAAGGTTCTAATGAGGCAGCAAATAATAAAGCTCACTTTTATCTCAAACGACACTTTGCCTCATTTCTACAGTGTTTTCTTTATCGAATGAATATTTTTTGTTTTCCATAATGTTTTCTTTTCATCCTATTCTTTCAAATTTTTGGGGCAAAAATAAAGCCACAACACAAATAAATGAGAAGAGAATCTAGTCCAGAAAAAGATCAAGAGGTTAAAAGGAGCTACGAGGACTTGGATTGGACATTGGAGTGGAGTGGCCGCATGCTGCATGCATTATTGCATTGCCTCCTGCATCACTGGCTCACTGCCAAACTCTGATCACTGCACTGCATGGTGCATGCATACAGCTTGTGCCTGTACGTACTACGATAGTGGCTTATCACTGCAATGCATGCACGAGGCCGGTCGGCCACTCGGCCGTGGCGACCAATTTTTTCATTCGACATATTTTGTAAAATGCAAACCCTAGATCAATTTTTCCTGCTATAAAAAGCTCTCACCACCCCTCTCATTTCTCTCACGCAACTACACACAAGCTCACACAAACACACACACACACACCATGGTTGAACCCGAGCAAAACAATCAGGTTCATGGAGCTGCAAACCGTAGGCCTCGGACCTCTCGGGTGTGGCAATACTACGATGAAGTAATTACCGTAGTGTATGGAGTGGAGCAGCTCCAAGCAAAGTGCAAAGTTTGCACGCTGCTGCGGCAAGTGAAGATCAATGGAGCAACCGGCCACTTAACCCGGCACCACGACGCGCATCTCAGGAGAGGAGATGTACCCGGCTAGTAGTTTAGCCATTTTAGACCAAAGTTGTACTCTTTTTCCTATCTAGAGATAGAAGGTTTTAACGAGGCAACTAGTAATAAAGCTCTATTTTATCATGTATCGCATTTTACATTTTTCTGTATTTAATTCTGAATTTTTTACATTTTTAAAATGGAAAATCAGTCAAAACTGGCACGTGGGCCAAATCTGGCCCGTCATGCCTAAGCGGGCCGTGCCGGCACGTTTAACTCAGGGGCCGTGCCTGGGCCTTAAGGCCAGGCCCGTGTGCCGGCACGGCACGGCCCGCTTACTAGACGGGCCGTGCCGTGCCAGGCCCGCCTAGCGCTAAGCATGCCTGGGCCGTGCCGTGCCGTGCCGCCCGTTGGCCAGGTTTGGTTGCAAAGAGAACCCAGTCCGCACCGCACTTGACACTGACAGGACTCAGGAGTCACGAGGCTGCTGCAGTTGGATTGGATGTGACCAGGCATTGAATTGTGAAGACTTGCTTGATGCAAAGGCAGACTTCGGTCACATTTGACCGTGGAGCGGTGCCAATTTATGAAAACAAAACTTATGAATTTTAGAGGATGATCAAAACATTGTAATCCTAAACAATATTTATTTTGTCTTTGATATTTATTTTGCCATAAGACTAGTAAGAGCAAGATCAGGATTAGTTTAGGGTTTTATTTTTTCTTCTATGTAATTTCATATATATATATATTTATTTATTTAGGACTTTGTAATATCCAGTAAATGAAGTCAAATTACCCCAAATGTTCAATAAATATGTGAATTCCTTCATTCGGATTTTTGCACACTTTATCTATTTTATTTCGTATGTAATTTGAACTATTTATTCATTATTGAATATTTTCTATTTGGAAATACCATTTCACATATGCTGCCTCTTCTCTCCCCATTTGGTGGCCAAGGATCGGTGATGCAACACCGAAATGTGTAAGGAGGTGAACGCACTGGTCATTGTCCCTTTGGTTCCAGAGGAAGAGGGGTGTTTGATACGGTCGCCACCATGGTTGTCGAGCTAATTGTCATGGTCGAGTTTGAGCTGTGGCGAGTTTTTGGGTTTTGTGGATCATAAGGAGTAACGCGGATTTTTCTTGTTTGGCCGGTGTGGAGTTGGAACTAGATCGCTTGTGATCTAGGTTCCTCATTTGTAAAAATGTATCACTTCTTCTCTATATTAATATAGAAGACACACATGTCTTACATGTGTTCTTCAAAAAAGACAATTTGCAAGCGGTAGAGAGAAAAATGCAACCTTTGTGTAATTTATTTTTATTTTTTAAACAAGTAGGTATCTATTTTAGAGATTGATTGCAACTGACTTTATGTTGTCATATATTGCTAGGCAAAGTTGCCACACTTTGCATGTTTTGGTTTGTTAAATACTCCCACCGTTTTTAATTGTAAGATATTTTATGTATTTTATATGTTTGACTTGATATGGACTAAAATGAGCTAACGTACACACTGAAACATGTCTAGATACATGTAGATACATATGAATCTAGAAAAAAGATAAAATATCTTATATTTTGAAACGGGTGGAGTAATTGGCTAGTCAATTTTTAGTTGCAAACCAAGAAACTATTTACAATGTCATGTCATTTCATTTTATTTGAAAGGAAGTAAGGTTTATTATGGGAAATTTCATCAGTTTTTATAAATTCATGAAGTTTCCAATTAATATTTGCACTCACTATGTGAACAAGCTCTACCGGTCTTGAGGACGGTCACGTAGCCTCGTGAGAGCATCTCCAACCAGGTTGCCTACTTCCCCTCCATTTGTCTAAACGGATAGGCAAGAGTGACCCAGGGCCAGTCCTGAGATCTTAAGGGCCCGAGGCGAAACCTAAAACTTGGCCCCTTAATATAGACATCATAAAATAATAAGTAATATACATGTAAAATATATGTTGTCAACAACGCTTAAACGCATCTAAAAGCAGTACGCAAATTTTATACATATTATGCAAAATATATGTTGTTGTTGTTGTCATTTGTTACTGCCGACCACCACCATTGTTGTTGTGGTGGCCACCCATTTGTTACTGCTACCATTTGCACCTTGACCACCACCACGGTTTCCACCATTGCCATTAGCATGGCCTTGTTGAAAGTGCATGTTCCCTCATGTGTGGTTTTGCTAATTAATGACAATCTCTATGAACTAATGTTTGCATTGATATATCTTTATAGATCTTGTCCATGGGAAACGATTGGGGTTCATGTATTGGACTCTAGAAGAGTATATGATGACCAAGGTTCTATCCAAGGGGTTATATGAAGAATGGTCATCTAGAGTTGAGCTTATTGCAAGCATGGCTGGGAAAGAAGATTGGGTGAACATTCATGTTTATCTCCAAGCCATCATATACATCAAGAGAAGAAGATGAAGTGCAAGTGTATACATGAAGACGGAGCTTAGCAAGGCTTTCCCATAACGGAGTATGGGGGAGTATTTGAAGAAGTCTTCATCAAGCATGAGCTAGCAAGCACAATCAAGAAAGGGTTAATTGGATAGATGCCACTCCAATTTCCACCTATTTGAGAAACGCCACTACAAATTTCATCTTTCGAAAAACGCCACTGCAACTCTCTGTACATTTCATAGATGCCATTATGCCCACTTTCACTCATATACCGGCCAATATACTCATGTATTTATGTTGTATATACGTATAAAGGGTGGGGCCCACCCATATAAGGCTTAAAAATGCAAAAATGCTATAAAATCGTGATGGAACAAAATTTAGAAAAGCATGATATTAAATTGTGACAAGTAGAAAATAACTCAGTTGCATAAAGTGAGATGCGTGCGGAAACACAGATCAATGAGGTTCATAAGCTAGGTTCAACATTAGGCAGATTCAATATCAGGTTTGGAGCTCTCACTGTCTCGCATGCATACACAAACACTTCACATGCGTACAGGAACAACATAGCTCCAGATTCAATGGCCATAAGAAACATTCAGCAGTTCTCTAGATTCAAATGGCCATCACAAATATTTGACATGCATGAGGCCATTAACTAGCCCCCAAGCCAGTACATTAGGCCTCGCTTGGTTCCAAGTGTTGGCTTCAGAACAGCCTCACTTGTGGATGGTGCAACAATCTCGGGTTTCTTTTTCTTGCTGTTTTTCACCGGAGTCTTTTTCTTCACAGGCGACTTCCCCATGCTCGCCGCCCTCCACCGGCACCAGCGCCGTCGTGCTCGCCGCCTTCTGCTTCCAAGGGGAATGGGGAGTTGGGGAAGCTTCTGTCCACTCGGCGAGGTGGAGAGGGAGTGCGGGAACCAGGCTATCTCCGCCGCCGGGATCGGCGGCATCCGCCGCCGCCACGCCCATCCTCACCGCCGGCCGGCGCCACGATTCTAGGGTTAGGGATTGGGGACGGGAGCGAGGCTGGGAGCACGAAGACGACCTCGAGAGTCAAAGCTAGTCGCCCAGTCCACATATAAGGTTGATTCAGTTGGGGCCCACCCTTTATACGTATATACAACATAAATACATGAGTATATTGGCCGGTATATGAGTGAAAGTGGGCATAATGGCATCTATGAAATGTACAAAGAGTTGCAGTGGCGTTTTTCGAAAGATGAAAGTTGTAGTGGCGTTTCTCAAATAGGTGGAAATTGGAGTGGTATCTATCCAATTAACCCATCAAGAAAGGTGGTCCAACTTGAGGGAGTCAAGATCGTCTTCATCTAGCTCAAGTGGAATGCGCAAGGCAAAGATATGATCTTGATAGGTTTTCTATTTTACAGGTCTCATGGTGTTAGTGGGAGACCGGGTCATAGGATAGACTGCGTGCTATCAAGAGGGGCTCTCAAGTTAGTAACTTGATCGCATCTTTGTGGAGAGCTCAAACCTTTGCATACTTGGCATATCATCTCTCTTGGTTGTTATTTGTCTCTTATCCATGTGAGAATTTAGAGCTTGTGTTCATCTCCATACCAAGCTCTAGTTCATCAAAAACGGATTTCATATGCATATCTTGTTGCGTTTTTGATGTTGGAGGTTTTACCGACTTATCTTTTCTAGAGAGGTCAAACTCTCTCTTTGTGGTTTCCTCCTCACATGATGGACTATGATGTGTATATGCATGATCTTGTAGGGCTTGTGATTATCTTCGAAACAAGCCTAAGATCATAGAAAACGGAGTCTTGATGAAAAACTTGTTGGTTTCTTGGTGGTGGAGGATTTACCGGTTGTTCTTTAATAGTAAGGTTTTACCTTTCACCATTTGGTTTTATCCTCCCTTATTGGACTATGATGTTTCTCTCTATAATCTTGAAGTGCTCGTTGTGGTGATTCCAACGAGCCCAAGAACATCGAAAACGGAGTCTGGATGATCAAGATATGTTCGTTTTCATGTTGTAGTGTTCTCTGGTGGTCCGCGGGCCTAGACCGGGCCCTAGGCCGGCCCCAAGGCCGACCCCCTCTAGTCCTAGGCCGGCCTCCAAGTCCGGGCCCCCGCAGGAAGGAAAGATTCCCCTCCAACGGTCACTTTTCTCCACCTTTTTTAGGGGGCCTTCTTCCCCAAAGGGTATCTAACCACTTGAGCACATTTTTCCCCTCTCTCACCTCCATTGTTGACCTTGGAAAAGCTTGCCCCCTCTCAATCCCTCCCATGATTCTTGCATATCTTTGAGGGAAAAGTGAGAGTAGATCTAGATCTACATTTCCACCAATCCATCCCTTCTCTAAGTGAGGGGAACCTAGTAGTTCTTGATCTTGGAGTTCCATTTGTTGAGTTCTTCTTTGTTCTTCCTCTCTTCTCCCCCATAAGCATTAGTTACTTTTGGTGGGATTTGAGAGTGAAGGATTTGAACACTTGTGCTCTTGCCATTGCTTTGTTGCATCGGTTTTGTGCTCTCCACGAGGATTCGTGGAAGTGAAAGTTTGTGAGCTTGTTACTCTTGGGTCTTTGGACCCTAGACACCATTGTGGTGGTTGAGACCTCTTGTGGTCACTTGTAGCTGTTCGGGAGCCCCCAATTCAGTTGTGGGTGTGTGCCCCGGATCGTTGTTGTAAAGGCTCCAGATTCCGCCTTGAAGGATTCCGATAGTGGAAGTTGAACCAATCCTTTGTGGTGCGGTTCATCGGAGAAGAATGTGAGCCTGTTGTGGCGTTGAGACCAACCTGTTGTGGTGGTCTCACACCTCTCCAACGAGATGTACCCCCCTAAAAAGGAGGAACTCGGGAATACATCCTCGTCTCCACGTGCCTCGGTTATTTCTATACCCGAGCTCTTTACTTATGCACTTTACATTGTGATAGCCTTCGTGCTTGAAGTATTCTATATTGCTATCACCTTGTTGCTTGTCTTACTTAGCATAAGTTGTTGCTGCACATAGGTGAGCCTAGTATATTTAGGTTGTTGGCTTGTTAATTTAAACACCTAGTTTTATTCCGCAATTATCAAGCCTAAACCAGAAAAGTTTTTAATCGCCTATTCACCCCCCTCTAGGCGACATCTTTGTCCTTTCACTTGTCCACCATCATGGCCACCTGGGTCGTTGTAGACATGTGTTATTGTACCCGTGATTACCACCACTACGACTACCCCCTCCACCACCATGATCCGTCACCATCATGACCACCACGACTACCCCGTTGTTGTTGTTGTTGTTGTTGTTGTTGTTGTTGCTGCTGTCGCTGGTGTTGATGTTGCTGGTGTTATGGGAAAGCCATGCTAAGCTCCGTCTTCATGTATCCACTTGCACTTCATCTTCTTCTCTTGATGTATATGATGGCTTGGAGATAAACATGAATGTAAACCCAATCTTCTTTCCAAGCCATGCTTGCAATAAGCTCAACTCTAGATGACCATTCTTCATATAACCCCTTGGATAGAACGTTGGTCATCATATATTCTTCTAGAGTCCAACACATGAACCCCAATCTTTTCCCATGGACAAGATCTATAAAGATATCTCAATGCAAACATTAGCCCATAGAGATTGTCATTAATTACCAAAACCACACATGGCGGCACATGCACTTTCAACAAGACCATGCTAATGGCAATGGTGGTAACTGTGGTGGTGGTCAAGGTGCAACTGGTAGCAGTAACAAATGGGTGGCCACCACAAACCACCAATGGTTTCCACCATTGCCATTAGCATGTCCTTGTCCACCATCATGGCCACCTGAGTTGTTGTATACATGTGTTATTGTACCCGTGATTACCACCACCACGACTACCCCCTCCACCACCATGATCTGTCACCATCATGACCGCCACGGGACGAAATTTTTTGCAGAGGGGTCCAAATTAATACGTGCATCACTGATCCTCATCTGAACGCGTGTGTCCTTACTAATGAGGATATCGTAGACTTCGCAGAGCAACGGTGGCTGGGAGCATCCCATAATGGATTCGACAAACGAGTTGTACTCCTCTCCCAGTCTAGACAACACATAAGCAATGGCTTTGTCATAATCAAGTGTTTTTCTGATCGCCGACATACCGTTGGTGAGATTCTTCACTTTCTAGAAATAGGCTGCAGTGGACAAATCTCCTTTGGACTATTGGGTTAACTGCATGCGAATCTGCATCACCTTGGAGGTTGTTGCGGCGAAGAAGAGCTTCTCCAGCGTTGTCCAGACTTTGCTCGAGGTGTCGAGCATGGTGACCAAGCCAATCACATCAGGGGTAAGTGTTGGCACCACCTAGACAGGTGGTACGGGTAAATCTGCACCCACCGGAGATACTCTGGGTTAGGTTTATGCACGGCAGCGCCATCGACGGTCTCCGAGGTCAGCTTCTCCAGGCATGGCGACGTGTCATCCAAGAATCCCATGAGGAGTCCGAGGTCAGCTTCTCCAGGCATGGCGAAGGATCGGGCCTATCTGTGTCTTCCACATGACGTAGTTCTCTCGGTTAAGCTTAGTGGCGATGATCTGCGCCAGGTTTATGCACGGCAGCGCCATCGACGGTCTCCGAGGTCAGCTTCTCCAGGCATGGAGATGGATCGGGCCGATCTGTGTCTTCCACATGACGTAGTTCTCTCGGTTAAGCTTAGTGGCGATGATCTGCGCCAGGTTGAGAACGGCAGTGAACGCCGGAGAGCTGGAGACAAGATGCCCGGCCATTACAGAGCCGAGCAAAGGGGATGAACTAGAGACGATGGACGACGAGGTTTGGGACGCATACGACATGACGATCGAGGAGACGAAGGATTACGGGAAGATTGGATCTAGTAGACAGGCTCCGATACCATGACAATGTAATTAGCGTTTCGAGTATGACGGCTCGTACACAGTTGTGCCGGCCTCCTCTTACTTTATATACCACAGGGGTTACATATATTTGTAAGAGGACAAATAAATGTTACGTTTAAATTCATTTTGGAGCACATGAATTTGTCTTTTTACACATGTCACAAAAAAGTCTTTTTTTCCCGAAACTTTTTGGGCGAACATCCAATATGTGGGTGTACATCCGATTTTTTTACATTTTAAAATATCATTTTTGGGTAGTGAGTGCATTTACACTTATGAGTCGAAGATGATTTTATACTCGTTTTTCTCCTCCTCTAATAAAAAAGTAGTGCTCCTGCCGTTTACCCAATTTTTTTTTTTGTCCAATTCACACATTCACAATATCTTTTTCTCAAAAAATAAATAAATCATACAGTACTTTTTTTAGTGACACAAATCATACAGTACTGTTCAGCCAGGCGAAAGCAGAGATATGCCCATTGGGTCCCCTTTGGGCCTTGACCCGTCCAGTTCGGCCCATCCAGTGCCCATTGGCCCAATTGTACTGTGTAAAACCGTAAAACGTGGTGTGCCGAACCACGGCGACTCGGCGAGCCAGATCCCTTCGTCGGCTCTCTCTTTTCTGCGGTCCCGATAGCGGCGGGGAGCGATGCCCAAGCCCTAGGTCAGCCGCATCGTCAACGCCCGCGACACCACCCGCGCTTCTTACGGTGAGTCCGATTACTTCCTTCCCCCACACGCGACGCCCACGGCTCCGCCTCCGCCCAAATCCGATTCAAATTGGAAAATTTTGTAGGTGTCGGCAGATTCTAATCACGTATGCACTTTGGGATGTAGTTTTTCTTATCGAATTTTGGTACAACAGCAATCACGTACCCGTACTATTGCATCACGTTTCTAGGAGACCACTATGTTCATCAGCAGTAGATCATATTTGGGAGAGCCAGAAGGGATCCAAATTATATATTTGTCGCCCAATAGTGTGGTTTGGAGAAAAATTGCTTCAAGTATTGCGAAGTGGCAAATAATAGATGTTGCAATGGTGCTTAGTGGCAAGTGATACCAGATTGTGTAACTCTCTCGGTGTTCTTTTGCGCCGTGCTGCCTTACTCGTCTACAGTTTTGTACTGCTTCTCGTTAGCGGCAAAAATTTACGCAGATTTGCTTTGCTCGCTCTGATGCAAGGACACATGGTTGAGAAATTTGTAAATTGTTCGTTCTTTGTTTCAATCGAACAGGTTGTCTCAACAGTAGAAGATTTGGGTGAAGATGCCTCCCCACAAGATAGAAACTGGGCACCAGGATGTGGTGCACGATGTTGTCATGGATTACTACGGTAAGCGTGTCGCGACGGCCTCTTCGGACAACACGATAAAGGTCATCGGCGTCAGTGGCAACTCACAGCAGCTGCTTGCAACTCTGAGCGGGCACCAGGGACCGGTCTGGCAGGTAGCGTGGGCTCATCCCAAGTTCGGCTCCATGCTTGCGTCCTGCGGCTACGACAGCCGTGTCATCATCTGGAAAGAAGGCAGCAAGCCTGACGAGTGGGTTCAGGCGCATACATTCACCGAGCACAAGTCGTCTGTCAACTCCATTGCGTGGGCGCCTCATGAGCTTGGGCTGTGCTTGGCTTGTGGCTCGTCTGACGGGAACATTTCAGTCTTCACAGCACGCTCTGATGGTGTTTGGGACACTTCGCGTATTGATCAGGCGCATCCAGTGGGGGTGACCTCCGTCTCATGGGCTCCTGCAATGGCCCCTGGTTCTCTGATCACCACAAGTCCTTCTGGCCAGTTTGAGTACATTCAGAAACTTGCATCTGGCGGTTGTGATAACACAGTCAAGGTATGGAAGCTCACCAATGGAAGCTGGAGGATGGATTGCTTCCCTGCACTCCAAATGCACAAGGACTGGGTGAGGGATGTAGCATGGGCTCCAAACCTTGGCCTTCCAAAATCTACAATTGCCAGCGCCTCCCAGGATGGAACAGTTGTTATCTGGACCGAGGCGAAGGAAGGCGAGCAGTGGGAAGGCAGGGTTCTGCATGACTTCAAAACCCCTGTGTGGAGGGTGTCGTGGTCACTGACCGGGAACATTCTGGCTGCTTCTGATGGTAATAACAATGTGACCATGTGGAAGGAAGCTGTTGATGGCAAATGGCAGCAAGTGACGACCGTTGAGCCCTAGGTGACTGGTTTATCCGGTTTGCTACCATTTCAACGATTATTGTCTCACATTGGTCTATGGTAGTTCAGATATAAGAGCTCTGTCCCCCTCCCCTGTTTCTCTAATCTTTGTCATTGCCATTATTTCTTACTGTGGTTTCTCTTCTAAACATGTGATCAGAATGATGTTGGGATAGAAATCATAAATACACACTCTGCAGTGTTTGTGCTTTCTGGAAGTGCGTATTCAGTAAAGTGTTAGTCCTTGTTAAAAAAAGTAAAGTGTTAATCCTATCCTGTGTAATTCCATTCTTAAATTCTCGAAGAATCATGCGCAATGTCTGAAAGAAACAGAAGGCAATGGCCCATTTGCTAGACCTGTGAGTGTGCACAAACGTTTCTGACTGGAAGTCCTACAGAGAATGTTACCTCCCCTATCGCTTGAACGAGTCACCACCATGAGATTAGATCAGTTCAGGTGTGGAAGTTCGGTCAAGAACTTTTACCACCCCTGTCCGCTTGAACGGATCACCATGAAAAAGTTTCAGAGAAAACGTAGAGCATTCTCAGGTCGCAGTGAGCAGACAACGCGGGCAGTAGCACGGCCAATACATATCCATCGGCTTCCCAACGCTGTACCTGACCCGCCTCGACCCACCGCGCCGGCGCGGAACATGTCGTCGTCGTCGTTTCCGCCGCCACCCACCGCCGGCGCGCGGCCCAACCCCAGCATATCCTCCTCCCCTTTCCCGCTGTCTCCCCGTGCGGTCTCAACTCGCTTTGCGGCGCCTCGAGGGCTTTCTCCGTCTCGTTCCAGCAACGGCGAGCATCCCCTCTCACCGGGAGGCCGCGCCCACTGGGCCCCATCCGGTGCTCCGATGGCTCCGGCGAGGTAGCGAATTCTCATCTTACTCGACATTTCTAATCAAGTGGTAATCTATATGCATGGGTCTCGTGTTCGGTTGGACTAGATTGGGGGAGAATGCTGACCAACTCTAGCAGCTGTTCCAGGGTGAACTGTGCTCGTTCTTCATAGTAAGTTTTTGTTTTAAAAGATTAGAAGGTTGATTTGCCAGGGATAGTTCATTCTAGGCTCAAGTTATCAGTGTGAATATGACAATTGTTAGAGATAGAACTATAGAAGGTTGATTTGCCAAGGATAGTTCATTCTAGGTTCAAGTTATCCGTGTGGATATGATAATTGTTACAAATTTTAGTTGGTTCATTTGCGGAGTTATCAGTGTGCTGGACAGGATGGTTTCTACCCTGTGTATCAGTTCAGGAATCAGTTGTCTACCACATGCAAATTTTGGTTGTTTGGATATCACAGTATCCTGTTAATAATTGTAGGATTTTTTTCAGCTTCATCTGTCAATATGCTAGCAATAACTCTTTTAAGCTTCATCTGGCTTTATTCATTAAAGAAAGTTTGTGCAAAATGCTCAGCTGAGTTCATTTGGTGTAAAAATGGGAATAAGAATGAAAAAAAATCATTAATAGGAAAACACTGGAATTTCATAGGGATGCAAGTGTGAAACAAAGTAAGCACAGGAACGTTTAGAACAGAAGAAAATTTCTAGAATGTTAAGTAAGCCACTAATGTGGGAATAAGAGATCCATGTAATACATTTTCAAAAGAAACATTAATGAGAAAATATTTTGGATTTTAATACTCCCTCCGATCCATATAAAATGTCGGGACAAACAAACGTACGAAACACAAACTTCGAACTGTGCTAGCGACAATATTTTCGGATCGGAGGGAGTACATATTTCTACTGATGTATATACTCTTTGCACAATCTTGGATGCTAGGCAGCGCAAAGGTGCTGTGAAGACTGCTACTTCATGCTCTCCCCATGATGCGGATCATGTGTAGTGCATAGAGTAGCTGTACAGTTTCTTTTGCCTTTCTTTTCGTTTTTTACCCTTTTTTCGGTTTGTACTCTTTGTGCCCATCTTGTGTCTTCTTCTAATACAAATGACACGCATTTTGATGTGTGTTCGAGAAATAAAATGATTATATACTGATCTGCATTTCCTTGGTAGGCTGACGCACTTAATATTGAAGAAACCAAGCAGCCACAAGGTGGGTCCACTGGTATGATGTTCGTGGCACGTATTTAGTTTGCTTCAGCATTTCTCATTTTGGGATGGTGCTGAACTATTATTTTCTTCCTTTTCTTTCATACAGGCAAAAGAAATCATGGCAACGATTTTTTGAGAAGTTTTTCACCAAAAGAGTATTCACAACTAACTGTAAATCCAAAGACAATATTACATTTTTTATTTTATTTTGTTCTTATGGTGCAGGTTTTAGCACTTATGCACATCTGTTTTTTGGTATTCACTAGTCAGAGGGGCATAAGTTATCACATAAGTTGGCGCTCTTGCATTTATCTGGCTTTGCCTGAAATAAGGACTTTTTTTTAGTTTTAAGCAAATATCTGTTGGTAGATTTTTTTAAATTCTTTTTGGCTTGGATGGGCGGCTGGGGCCAAGAAAGATATAGCAGAGTGGCAACATGAGTATTAACCTTGAATGTTTTACAACACAACTTTGCTTCATCTGTTTTTCTCATGAATATCTGTTTTTTAAGTCTAGTAAATGCCAGTTTCCAGCTCTCGGCATTTCTCATGATTTATTGTACCAATAATACTTGGAATGCAGTATGTCCAGTTTACTCTTTTAATCTTATGATATAAGGTGATAGTTCATCATTCCTCATGTCATATTGCTGGTTCAGGTTGCTACAAAAATTGAAGAGATATGGTGCTGCTGGTGTTTTGGCTTATGGACTGCTTAATACCGTGTATTATGTCACAACCTTTTTATTAGTTTGGTAAGTCAATGCATGGTTCTGTGATGCCATGCTGGTCCTAGACTAAGCTTTTTTACCTTCATAGAACCGTTACTTTCAGAAGAAACATTTCATTCTGTAACACCAAACTGTAAAGTTGTCAACTCACTGGTCATGAGAAAAAGGTCACTTAAATACTTGTTTCACTTTATGCATTTGAATGAGCCAAAATGGCTGCAGATGCGATTTGGTGGAAAGGGAGTTACTGATTGATTTACTTTTCAGGTTCCATTTTTCTCCGGCTCCTGGTAGGATGGGTTATGCTGCAGCAGTGGAGAGGTAACGGCTGCGAAATCTGTCTTTTTTAGCAGTTCTCGCTACAATGTGTTCTAAACCAACTAAAGCAGGTTTCTTAAATTAATGGCAATGGTGTGGGCTGGCAGTCAAGTTACTAAAGTTCTTCGGGCAGGAGGGTAAGCGAGTATCTAACTTATTGTATAACTTGCTTAATTAATCCGTGTAGTGAAGCATAGTTAGATATTGCTTTTCTGTGGTAATTTGAGGAACATGCTCAAGCACACACCTTTTAAAATTTCAAAGAATGCATGTTACCTGTTGAAATACATTGCCCTCTATCCCGAAAGATGATTCGTTTGGTGTATTCCAGAGCGCTTGCAATGGCTCCTTTTGTTGACAGAGGGCTGAGATGGTTCACAGTCAAGTTCAACTTCCAGTCAGAAGGAAAGGTAAATATAAAGTCATCCCTTCAAATTCTTTTCTTAAGCAATCCTGCCAAATCCCATTCTGAGAGGGGGAACCGCTCCTTCAAACCAAAAGGAATGGGAAGTGTTAGGTGTAATCACCGATCATCTAATGTCTTTTGTGTTACATTTACCATCTTGTAGGCATTTCCGACGATCGTTGGGTTATGCTTTGCACTTGCTGCCGTCATGTTCGTCGGATTAACAGTACTCTGGGCATAGCGCATCTGTTGCTGATGGCAGTTGAGGGATCATCGCGAGATGCCACGGAGGTACAAGGAAACAGGCATTCAGCGTTCACACTCAACTAACGGGGTTTACTACTTCAGCATAGATATTCCTGTATCAGGAATTCAGGATCTTGTCGGGCGTGTGTTTGGAGCTAATTAAGGCAAACAGAGCATGTGGTGTAGAAATGCAATATGTTCGGACGTTAAAAAAGGCCTCTGGATCCAAACATCTCGTTGCTCGTCTAGCATGCTTGTAACATTTTTGTGAATCATTTTTTCCTTTGATAATTACTTAAATATGATAGCCAGACTGAAGTTTAATTGGAGAGAGCACTGGAGCTCGGGAGCAAGGAACACTTTCCCGTTAGTTATAGCCTGATCGCAGTAGAGCTCAAACCATGGGTCAGACGTACTGAAGCTCCGCGCACCAATAAATTGGCCATTGCACGGAATGTCCTTGTATCCGCCAATGCCGACGTTCTCGGTGCAGCCCATTTGACGGCACATTCTCGATTTCTTCAAACAGGGCGTGTTGATGAGAATTTTTTTAAAATAATATTATTTTTAATAGTAATTTCGCCTAATAGCACGCGCGGTGCTGTTATTTGAAAAATAGGGCGGCATCGGCCCAGAGCGGGCCGAAAGTCAGGTTTCGGCCTGGAGGGGGCCGAAAGTTGGGTGTCGGTACGCTAAGCGACGACAGCTGCAGGCAGCTCTGCGCGCGCGGCAGGTGGGGCCCGCGAGTTTCGGCGCGGAGCAAGCCGAAAGCAACTTTCGGCCTGGAGGGGGCCGAAAGCTAGCAGATCCCGTCGACGCGCCTCCTTTCTTCTCCCCTTTCTTCTCTTCTTCCTTCCCTGGTTTTTCCCGCCACCGTCTTATGCCAAATTTCTTCCCGCCACCTTTTCCCGCACAATTTCTTCGCGCCACCGTTTCCCGCCCAATAATTTCCCGCTTCGTTCCCGCCAAATGTCGGCACCGTCCAATTTCTTCCCGCCACCGGTTGTTCTATAAAACCCAGTCGAAGGTAGGCATGATACTCACTTGAGCGCAAGCATGGTGTGTATTGGTCCTTGCGAGAAGTGTGTGTCCGGGTTTCACATTTCCGCATCCGAGCATCTCGCCAGGCTTTCGAGCAATTTGAAGGTAGATGGTAGGGTAGTTCCAATTGAAGAAATTTTGCACCCTGAGAGTCATCTCGCTTTGCTTGGGGCGAAGCTATGCCGCGATGGGTTTCCGTATAGGACCGCGCTCCAAATTCGTGCAGAAATGCTCAGGCTTGCAGATAAGTTTGACAGGAAAGTTACGAATAGTCCGTTCTACCGAACTGAAGCTGACCGTCATTTGTACGGTCGTTCCTGTCTCTGGGTAGTTGACAGCGATGATGACGACGATTTCATGCCGTCGTCAAAGGAAAGGAGGGTTGAAGCACTGAGCAAGGGCAAGGAGAAGAAGGCTGAAGCATCGAGCAAGGGTAATGGCAAGAAGGCTGAAGCTTCGTCCAAGGGCAAAGGCAAGAAGGCAGAATCTTCGTCAAAGGGCAAGGGTGGCAACACGGCGGATGGTGCAGGCTGCATCGATGGGAGATAGGTAGAGTCTTTGTTTTACTTGTGTTGTATCGTAATTTGAAGTTGTACCTTAATTTGTTCTATCCAGTATTTAGAACTAGTGAAGTTGTAACGTAGATCTCTAGTTGTATGTTAAATTAATTTATCGATTCAATGTGGGATGTTTCGTATCAATTATAATATGTCTCGTACATAGATAATAATATGTCTCGTACATAGATTATAATATGTCTTGTACAGACGAACATAAATATGAATATGTCTCACATAGAAATAGATATACGGATATGTCTCATACACCTAAGTACGAATATGTCCCAAATATATCACTGACCCCTGCGTGGCCGAGCCTGACGAGGAGGGGGCTGGACGGGCGTTGTCCTGCCGTGCCTGTGAGGTAACCTCAATTGACGAGGCACTGTCAAGTCCACGTCATCCTGTCGCGGCTGCGTCCCACGACCTTGCAGCGGCAACTCCTCGTCCTCTTCCTGCGTAGGGTGTGACGGGCGGTGGCGTATAGGGCTGGACTAACGAGCTGCTCGGCTCGTTAAGGCTCGGCTCGTTAAGACTCGTGATCGTTAAGGCTCGAATCGTTAAGCTCGTTAAGGCTAACGAGCTAAATATAAAGCTCGGCTCGGTTCGTTAAGTGTTCGCGAGCGCTCGCGAGCAGCTCGTTAAGAAAATAAATCTGAATATAGAGATGACGAGGTAATTGACGATTAACAGGAAGTAAAAGGGATTCGATGTTTCCTACATTGGTTGATCATAGATCTCGGTTGTGATATGTGCTTGCTAAAAAAGTTGAGTCGTCACTTGTTAGGTTGCTAGTTAGATGAGATCTACCTTTAAAAAGACATGAGATTCAAATTAACGAGCTTAACGATCTGCTCGCGAGCCTCGTTAGCTCGCTCGTTTAGCTCATTAGCAATAACGAGCCAAAATCTTTGCTCGGCTTTGTTCATTAGCATAACGAGCCGAGCTAAACGAGTCGACCAAACGAGTGCTCGTTGAGCTTGTCGAGCATCGAGCTTTATGTCCAGCCCTAGTGGCGTACAGTACATCGGATTCTCCTGGTCAAATCGTGGAGAGTTGTATGCCGAACCACCTCCACCTGCAGATGATAGTATGTTAGTACGTGATGTTGGTGAACAAGAGTAATATGTGGAAAAAAAATAAAACATACTAACCGAGATGGAGCATTGGCTGAGTCATAGGCGGTGCAACCCCGCTCCAAATCATCTCTGCATAAGACGGTTGACCGTACATACTAGGGTGTTGCCCGAAACCTTGATCACGTGGCATGCCCCACTGATGCATACCAGGCTGCTGCATCATCATATGAGGGGGCGTGACCCACGACGAAGTACCCGGCTGGGAAGGAACTGGCTGAGAAGGACCCGGCTCGAAATGCTCCGGCTGGTGAGATGATGAACCGACCTCGAACGTAGGTCGTGTGCTCCTAGGCTGAGGAGGTGTAAAACGAGGTCTCGGGTCGTGTCGATGTGTGTACTGTGCGGAAGGTGATACCTGTGCATCCGGAGTGGGTGTAGAGTGGCGCGGAGGACGCGGAGCTGGCTGGCGTGGCACAACATCGGCAACACCGGAACAGGTAAGCACACTGTACACACGTCGTAGCTTGTCCTCTAGTCGTCTGAACCATGGCCTGCACTCAGGTGGCGGGTTGTACGTACTCACATCACGCTGAATCTCTGCTATCTGCTCAGCCTGTTTAGTAAGGAAAAAATGTTAGAAATTTGTATGAAGGCATAGATTATACAATGGAGGCACATAAATTTAGTACGTACCGTTGGGGTACCGTTCAATATGTTAGAAATTTGTCTTTCTCTCAATGTACAGCCTGATCTTCCTGCAATATGGTGTGTTGGGGTAACGTTCAATATGTTCGACAGCTTCTTGACGTCTATCTCTGAAATATGTCATTGTTCCGTGCATAATCCCCTCCACAAGTGCTGTAAGTGGCAAACCCCTGTTACCTCTGAGTACGAAGTTATATACCTCAGCAAGGTTGGTTGTCATGATGCCATATCGTGCTCCATTTGTATCGTGCAACAAAGACCATTTCACGGGAGGCTCTTTTTCTATCCACTCTACAAAATTCCGTATTCGGTTTCCTTTCTTTCTCTTCGTTCCCGGGGGTCAATTCCAGGCAAGTCACACAATCCAACAGGATCCCCTTCGTCTGTTTGTGATGCAGACGCCTGCGAAGCCTGTGCAGCTCTCACCTGCGCAGCGATCGCTGTTGCCTGTGCAGCTCTTCTTTCCTTCACTTGTTTGTTCGTGAATTCAGTGAGTATTTCCCACAGAAAATTGTACTTCCTTTCCTGATTCATATTGCAGAGTCTTTTGAACAGATTCATCAGCCGCTTACTCTTAAAACATGAGTAAAAATTTGCAGCGAGATGACGCATACACCATCGGCTCTGCAGGTCAGTCCATGGTTCAGGTTCGTCCCCAGCAGGCTGCTGTAGTGCCTTGATTGCCTTCAACATACCTGGATGTCTGTCATGAAGTATGCACACGTTTGGCCGATCCTGCACGACCCCCTTTTTTAATTCCCTCAGAAAGAATAACCAGCTCTCATAATTCTCACCCTCTACGAAGGCAAAGGCAATAGGAACGATCTGTTGGTTACCATCCACACCAATGGCGGTCAGTATCTGTCCCTTGTACTTGCCTGTGAGAAATGTGCCATCGATGCAGAGCACTGGACGACAATGTGAAAGATTCGATGCATATTGCGAACGAGAAGAACATCCTGCAAAATACAGAATAGTTTGGCTCCTCGGGAATCTTAAATTTTGCGATACATGGGTGCCAGGATTCCTCTCTCAATGTGGTAATTTGATGGACAACATTATCATATGCATCATAAAATGTCCCAAACCTCTCCTCCAGAGCCTTCTGCTTTGCTCTCCATGCCTTCCCATACTTAATGGTTGTTTTCCATCTAGCCTTAACTGTCGAGATGATGTTTCTCGCCACCATGTCTTTTGTCCGCACTATCTCATCATACAAGAGGCGTGCAATGAGAGTTGAAGTCAGGTTTGGATGGTCACTCAATGTACTCGATATTTCACAAGTGTGCGGCTCGAAGCCTGAAACCACCCACATCACGTCATACTTCGGTAAGTGACCATGCACCCTTCCTGGACAGTTAATATCAACACAACTCATAGTCAAATATTTATTGTTCGAGACTTCAGTGCGGAAAACCCTTTGCGTGGACAAAGCCCACTTAATCACGGCTTCCCTAAGCTGCTGCTTTGTGCTGTACTGAGCACCGACTTGAATATTATTCATGTGATACTCCCATGACGAAGAGTTTCCGTCTTGCACGACTGTCATGTTCGACTTGTCCTCATTCCAAGAGTCAGGAATAGGCACATCGTCAACATCCTCTTCATCATCTTGATCATGAGCATCATTTTCATTATCAGAATCAAGATCTTCTGCAAGGCCATCCTCATCTTCGTCCAACATCTGTTGCTGCAATGTTCCTGCGTACTCATCCCCATCTGCCTCCCCTACATGCGCTGGTCCTGCCGACTGACTACTAAGTGCCGGTTCATAATTATCAGAAATATTTCCATGGAGCCAAACAAATCAACATTCTCTGAGCCCAGTACACTGACTACTCTCTCCATGCTCAGGACCCCCGCCACCGTGTTCCAAATTGTTCTTTCAGATAAAATACCAGCAGGATTTCAGGTTGTGTACCTCGGCGTTTGCATGATGCTAGCCAAGATGTCCACTGACTTGTCCGATCAAGCGGCAACAACTCCCGAAAAATATTTGTACGGGATTTGCTCCATACAGACTGAATCTTAACAGCCCAGATATTAGGATCAAACCCGAAATTTATCGTGAAATACTGCTGAATGGCAGCTATTCTCAAATTCACTGGGTCTGTAAGCTGAATCAACATATTCCCAAATTCACTCAAATCAACACCTGACTCGGTTACACCGACATTACCGGCGCCATAGTGCACAACACATCAACCACTTCCATGACCTAAACAAATTTTAGCATCATCAGATGCCGATCACTGAAAAATATGACGCCCAATGAATAATATTTATTCTAACCGATCGCAAAATTTCTACACTGCATTAATCAACAAAATAATAGTACTATAATATTAACGCATCCACCAAATAAATTATTCCGACAGTAATACTAACGAATCCACTGACTAAAATTGTCTACACTACTACTAACGCAACCACCAACAAAATACTTAATATGCACCCGTCCACTAACAGAGTATTATTACACTAAACAATAATTATCTAGTGACTAATAAGGGTTTACCCTTGACGCGTGTCGATCCGGTCAGCGCCGCTCCGGCTTCAATCTACCGCCACCACTGCTCCACCACAACACCACCTTCTCAAACAACAACTTGTACCATCACTAGGCACCATTGTTGACCACCATTGCTCCCAATCCTCCACCTCCACACCTCAAAACGACTCCACAAAAAGCTATCCCATCCACAGATCCTGGATGCCCCGTCCCTCCTCTCTCTTTTTTACCGATCAAATCTGTGGCAGCACAAATTTTTGGACTGGATTTGGTGGAGGGAGGAAGAGCAGGAAGAGGAAGGAGGAAGAGGAACCAGGGAAGGAAGAAGAGAAGAAAGGGGAGAAGAAAGGAGACGCGTCGACGGGATCTGCTAGCTTTCGGCCCCCTCTAGGCCGAAAGTTGCTTT
>CAMZMU010000083.1:18694343-18818970 GCA_947311845.1 Poa pratensis | reverse complement strand
TTCTGTATGAAACGCAGGTGGACTGAGTATACAGTGAATTCTATAGATGTCTGAACTTCGAATCCTAGTCTATGTGTTGGATCTGAATGAAACAGGGAGTTGTAGGTAGTAGAAAGCAGAGATAAACCTATTGGACATGGCTGTAAGAGATTGAGCCATGGTTTTGTTCACTGGCCTTCTCTCAATATGTACGCATGATCTGATCCAAAAACTGTGTCAGCTCTACATATTCAAACTTGTGACGAGCATGCAGTTGTCGCAACACAAATTAACCAAGTCTTATTCACAGCACACGGCAAATGTTTAGTCACACATCATAACAACGTAGCAGTCTTATATATATAGTTATATGTTCACACAGTCACAGTGGATTAACTGACTAGGAAGCTACTGCTCCTCTAAAAGCAACAAACTGGCCAGAAAGCTAGCACAGTTCCTCTGAAACCAAGTAAAACGCTCCATACTTCAGAACATACCCCCAAAAGTCTCCACATTTCTCCATATATAGAAACTTGGTCCTTACTCATGCAGCTCCAGAATTCTTCTACATGGCAAAATGGTCAAGTGTTGGTGATTTAGTCCCGCATTGCAGCAATGCCGATAAGTGACTTCAAATATGACGAATTGATGGCATGGAGCACCATCTGGCAGGCTAATCCTCAAGTACTGAAGTACTACTATAGATGGATCACTGTCGCAACACTAGTTAATTAAAAGAACGGCTAACTCATCGATTAAAATCTCACCATGCAAAATGGCATCCGGTTCATGGTGATAGATGGATGACCCATGTCATGGCCGTGGCATCATGCGTCTAGCATGATCTGGAACAAGATACAACAAATTAGAAACAAGGTTGTTGGTATTCCGATTTCATAAAATAATTGCTGGTATATCCCATATAAAGTCTTTTGCGTCCTTAACATGAGAGTTACTCAGGATGCATGTAAAGAATTATTCACGAATCGCAAGAAAGCTAACATATAATAGCGCCACACCACATGTTTAGAAACAAAGGCTAGTTAGTACCTAGAGTGTAGAAGCTTATCAAAGGAGTGACATTGAAAGCGAATTCAACTTCAGCAACCTTCTTGGTTCGGCCTGAAATGAGCTCAACCGTAAACAACCCGGCCATTGTACTGAGGAAGACGGCCCCTTCTGCGAAAGCACTCACGTAGGGTTCAAACTCTGCATGGTCCTCAATTTTGTGCTCAAAGGCCCTTGGGGGAGCAGCTTCTCGAGGTCGATGACCACGCGTTGCGTCCATGCCAGAGCTCCAGCCTTGGTTGACCACAGGGACAGGCTAGTCCCTTTCCAGCCCGCAAACACCAGCACGTCGTCTTCTACCGATATGAACACAAGGAGCTCATGAGCCCAGTTCTTATGCGGCACATCAATGACAGATAGTTTCTGCTCGCCCAACTTGTACTGCAGAACAGTGTAACTTTGGGCAAAGGGAAAGTGGAGTGTGTTCCCCACAAGGATGCTGCGCCCGTCGTAGTCGATGAAATCCCCGTGCTTGAGCTTGTGCTTCAGGGTGATGGTGTCGCTCCACACACCGGACTCTGATGAGTAGACGCAGGCGGACGTGGTACTGGCGGAGGTCACCACAATGGCTACGAGGAAGGGTGTCCATGACAGCCAAGGTGGTCGCAGTGTTCCTTGGCACAGAGCACTGCGGCAGTCGAGGAGAGGCCATCGATTCTGCGGTCTGGAACTCCCCAACTGCCGCTCGTGATGGGGTCGCAGACGATGTATCTCGAGGGACCTCATCATCGCGGCCAAGCTCCAGGAGGATGCGGCCGTGGCGGGAGTCGACGGCCCCCAGTTTTGCGGGTCGAAGTGGAGATCTTCTGAGAGGCGGAAGGCTGTTGTTGGGACGAAGCGGGAGTCGTAGTGCTTGCTCCCAGACCAGGAGCTAAGGGCGAAGCCGAGCATGGGTGGCGTGCGGTGGAACTCGCGGTAGAGGCGGCAGAAGTCGGGGCAGGTGAGGATTCGGCGCCAGGCCTTGCAGACGAGGGAGGCGCGGACGAGGCGCGCGGGTTCGTCCGGCGGGATGCATAGGAAGACGCTGACGATGTCATCGTCGGACAGTGCCGGCGGCGAGAGGAGGCTGTGAGTCGGGCTCATCTCGCCGGATCTGGTTCGGGTGAGCGGCGGAACTGTGAAGGGCCTTTGCCTTCACGGATGATCCAGGAGACCGGGGATTGTAGCTTCTTTTGTCCCGTGTTTTTTGGCTTCTTGGCCTCTTTGTTTTTATTTTTCTAGCCTCCTTTGAGGCCTTCCTGTAAAGGAATTGCTTTCTATCTAATCGAATGGCAGAACGCCTGCCTTAAAAGCTCAACCTTATCCTCTCCTCTCGCGACCCGCCCCCCCCCCCCCCCCCCGCGCGGGCGGCTGGGCCGCGCCGCCGGCGACCTCCTTCCTAGCCCCCCTCCCTCTCCCTTTCCCGTCCGCCGTCGCCGGCGTTCGTCGCCGGGCTATGCACAGGCGGCGCCGGCGGCGGCGGCCCCCCTGCTCCTACCCTCTCGGTGGCGCGCTCGCGCGGGTGGGTGCCTCACCGGGTGGTGACCACAGGCGGCGGAGGTCCGGCTAGCGGCGGCGGGGTGACCTGCGGTCGTGCGGGTGGCGTACGCGGCGGTGGCGCCGCCGTTGGCGGTGGTGGTGACTGGATGTGCTCGTCCACTGTCCTGCAGGCCCAGATCTTGGCCCTCCGGGCCCGATCTGGGTCAGGGCGGGTCGAGCGCGACCAGTCTGCCTCTGACCTGATTTCGAGTTCTCCGTGACGTGGACGGCGAGGCACGACAACCGCCCCTGCTGCAGCACGATGGTGAGAGCTTCACGGGCCCTTCTGGGTCCGGCCGGACCTATGGTTTCGATCTTGAGGGCAGCGGCGGCGTGGCATACGTGCATCAGCGTGGTGGCGGGGACTTTACGGGTCCTCTTGGGACCCGGCCGGCCTGCCCGGCCAGGTGTGTCCTTGCTACCGCGTCCGGTCGGCACCCGCAGCAGTGGCGGTGGAGGAAGTCCTCCAGGTGGTCGTGCTGCTGCCACCCTCCGGCTCCAATGGTCTGGTGTGTTCTTGCTGATGTGTCCGGTCGGCTACTGCCTTTGGCGGTGGAGGTTGTTCCCTCCCGCATGGTTGTGGTACCGCCATCTATTGTCTACGGTTGTCTCTTCTCAGTCTGGCCTCACAGTGTTTGCCATGGTGAGACGGCGTTCGTGACTCAAGACCGAGGTGGCGTCTGGTGGTGGGCGGCAGGTTTTGGTGGAGCGCTTCAGATTGTCCGGGAGGTGGTTTTTTGGGGGTCGGGAGAAATCTCTGTCGTTTTGGCACCGACGCGGTGACGCTTGAGAGTGTCGCCCTTCCTTCTTGAAGGGCGTCGAGGGTGCCCCTTCCCCACTCCTCGGAGCGTACCGGGGGAAACCCTAGGACCTGTCCGGGCAGCAGCGTCGGCGTCGTCGCTTTCCTTCTTGGAGGTGTTGCTTGGTACGCGGCGATTCAGAGCGATAGGCTTGTGGTGGGACTTTGCCGGAGAGGACGTAGCGGTTAAGAGTCATTTTCGTTTTCGTTGATCCGCCGATGTTGGCGTTGTTTTCTCTTCCTTTTTCTCTTTCTTTTCTTTTGGTCAGGTTTGTGCTGTTTGCCCCAGCTGTGGTCTCAAAGTTGTATCGGGTGGTTGCTATATTAATATAGCGGGGCGAAAGCCTATTTCTTCAAAACCTCAAAAAAAAACTGAGAAGGCGCGCGTGGGGTGGGAGGGACTGAAGGCGTTGTCTAGTGGAGTGGGGATAGGACTCGGTGCGTTGCAAACAAACCTGGCCACCTTGGCCCATGCTGGCGGGCCAGCCCGCGAGCACGCGTGCCCGGCCCGCCATGGGCCTGGCACGACACGTGCCTTGGTGGGCCGTGCTCGGCACGCCAGCCTGCGCGCGGGGGCCGTGCTGGGGCCTGTAGGTCGAGCCCGCGTGCCGGCACGGGCACGGCCCGTTTAACGGCCAGCCACGTGGAGGCACGCGATGGCACGCGCAGCCCGCCAGGCACGCGACGCACGGGGCGGCCGTTAAGAGCCCAACGGCTCGATTTCTGCCCGTTGGAGCGAATCTGCGCGCGCGGGGGTGGCGCAACGGCTGGATTTCGGCCCGTTGGGGCCATTTTAAGCGTGATTTGCACAGATTTGTCCATTTTAAGCAGGATTTGGCCCCTTTTAAGTAGAATTTCGAGAATATAGCCGTTGGAGGGCTATTTTGGTCCGAAAAATGTCCATTTTTTTGCTATAAAAAGGGCTGCCCACCCCTCTCATTTCTCACACTCAAACATGGCTGATCACAACATGAATACCACCTTCAACCTTGGTGATCTCGACCCCGATTTTGTTGTTGATAGCGATCCCTATGTTGATTCTCCTCTCTTTGACCCCAATCCCTATGGCGATCCTTCACACTCTCAATCACATCCTTCTCAAACTTCTTAACCCACCACCTCCACCGCAAAAAGGCCACGAAAAAGAACCTCCAGGGGGTGGGATCACTTTGAAGAACAAAGAGTGGTGCCGGAGGGGGGAGGTGTCCCGGAGATCAAGGCCAAGTGCAAATGGGCAGGATGCACAAGTGTGCTGTCCATGAAGAGCAAAGGAGGAACCGGCCACTTGCAGAGGCACATCGACAGCCACACGAAGAAGGATGAGAAGGCCGAGGCGTTTTCAGCCGGCGTCCAGAGTAGGCTCCAATTCAACCCCGACGGTTCGGTACGTAATTGGACCTATGATCCTGCTCTACAGAGAGACGCTCTTTGTAATTTGATTGCTTCCAATGATTTACCATTAGGTTTTGGTGAGTCGCCAGCTTTTGTCGAATATATTCAAACTACTCAAAATCCTAATTTTAGACCTGTTTCTAGACACACTACATCTAGGGATATGAGAAAGATATGCAAAAAGAATCTTGCTAAAATAAAAGAAAACTTGGTCGAATGCACATATTCTATCCCTTTTTATTAAGTATGAACAAACGTATGGTGCTCGAGTACAACGGCCTCCACCAGCACCACGTTCCGGAAGAGGGAAAGGACTTTGGAGCAAGATTCATGGCGGATCCTCCTCTGCCTCGAGCTCTACCGGACGGGCAACGCCTATTCTTGCAGGTGACGGGGAGCTAGCGAAGTACCTCAACAGCCCTATACTCCCCTATGAGGATGAAATAGAAGGGTTTCCTTTCAACATACTAAAGTGGTGGGAGGACCACAAGGTTACATTTCCGGTGCTATCAATATTAGCACGGGATGTGTTAACTGTACCAGTGTCATCGGTATCCTCGGAGTCTGCTTTCAGTTTAGCTGGAAGAATAATCGATGATAGAAGGACCAGTCTCACTCCTGATATGGTGAAAACACTCATGACCGTGAAGGATGCAGAACTAGCGAGGAGGAGATGCCAACACACTGCCGAAAACAAAGAACTGGCAGCCACGTTCTTTAATCTTGCCATTAACGAAGAAGAAGAAGACCATTAGTTGTACCATTTGTAATTTTTTAATCTTTTTGTAATCTTTTCCTTCTTTTTGCAATTTAGATTAGAGCAAGCTGTACTCTTTTCCCTTCCTAGGGATGGAAGGTTCTAATGAGGCAGCAAATAATAAAGCTCACTTTTATCTCAAACGACACTTTGCCTCATTTCTACAGTGTTTTCTTTATCGAATGAATATTTTTTGTTTTCCATAATGTTTTCTTTTCATCCTATTCTTTCAAATTTTTGGGGCAAAAATAAAGCCACAACACAAATAAATGAGAAGAGAATCTAGTCCAGAAAAAGATCAAGAGGTTAAAAGGAGCTACGAGGACTTGGATTGGACATTGGAGTGGAGTGGCCGCATGCTGCATGCATTATTGCATTGCCTCCTGCATCACTGGCTCACTGCCAAACTCTGATCACTGCACTGCATGGTGCATGCATACAGCTTGTGCCTGTACGTACTACGATAGTGGCTTATCACTGCAATGCATGCACGAGGCCGGTCGGCCACTCGGCCGTGGCGACCAATTTTTTCATTCGACATATTTTGTAAAATGCAAACCCTAGATCAATTTTTCCTGCTATAAAAAGCTCTCACCACCCCTCTCATTTCTCTCACGCAACTACACACAAGCTCACACAAACACACACACACACCATGGTTGAACCCGAGCAAAACAATCAGGTTCATGGAGCTGCAAACCGTAGGCCTCGGACCTCTCGGGTGTGGCAATACTACGATGAAGTAATTACCGTAGTGTATGGAGTGGAGCAGCTCCAAGCAAAGTGCAAAGTTTGCACGCTGCTGCGGCAAGTGAAGATCAATGGAGCAACCGGCCACTTAACCCGGCACCACGACGCGCATCTCAGGAGAGGAGATGTACCCGGCTAGTAGTTTAGCCATTTTAGACCAAAGTTGTACTCTTTTTCCTATCTAGAGATAGAAGGTTTTAACGAGGCAACTAGTAATAAAGCTCTATTTTATCATGTATCGCATTTTACATTTTTCTGTATTTAATTCTGAATTTTTTACATTTTTAAAATGGAAAATCAGTCAAAACTGGCACGTGGGCCAAATCTGGCCCGTCATGCCTAAGCGGGCCGTGCCGGCACGTTTAACTCAGGGGCCGTGCCTGGGCCTTAAGGCCAGGCCCGTGTGCCGGCACGGCACGGCCCGCTTACTAGACGGGCCGTGCCGTGCCAGGCCCGCCTAGCGCTAAGCATGCCTGGGCCGTGCCGTGCCGTGCCGCCCGTTGGCCAGGTTTGGTTGCAAAGAGAACCCAGTCCGCACCGCACTTGACACTGACAGGACTCAGGAGTCACGAGGCTGCTGCAGTTGGATTGGATGTGACCAGGCATTGAATTGTGAAGACTTGCTTGATGCAAAGGCAGACTTCGGTCACATTTGACCGTGGAGCGGTGCCAATTTATGAAAACAAAACTTATGAATTTTAGAGGATGATCAAAACATTGTAATCCTAAACAATATTTATTTTGTCTTTGATATTTATTTTGCCATAAGACTAGTAAGAGCAAGATCAGGATTAGTTTAGGGTTTTATTTTTTCTTCTATGTAATTTCATATATATATATTTATTTATTTAGGACTTTGTAATATCCAGTAAATGAAGTCAAATTACCCCAAATGTTCAATAAATATGTGAATTCCTTCATTCGGATTTTTGCACACTTTATCTATTTTATTTCGTATGTAATTTGAACTATTTATTCATTATTGAATATTTTCTATTTGGAAATACCATTTCACATATGCTGCCTCTTCTCTCCCCATTTGGTGGCCAAGGATCGGTGATGCAACACCGAAATGTGTAAGGAGGTGAACGCACTGGTCATTGTCCCTTTGGTTCCAGAGGAAGAGGGGTGTTTGATACGGTCGCCACCATGGTTGTCGAGCTAATTGTCATGGTCGAGTTTGAGCTGTGGCGAGTTTTTGGGTTTTGTGGATCATAAGGAGTAACGCGGATTTTTCTTGTTTGGCCGGTGTGGAGTTGGAACTAGATCGCTTGTGATCTAGGTTCCTCATTTGTAAAAATGTATCACTTCTTCTCTATATTAATATAGAAGACACACATGTCTTACATGTGTTCTTCAAAAAAGACAATTTGCAAGCGGTAGAGAGAAAAATGCAACCTTTGTGTAATTTATTTTTATTTTTTAAACAAGTAGGTATCTATTTTAGAGATTGATTGCAACTGACTTTATGTTGTCATATATTGCTAGGCAAAGTTGCCACACTTTGCATGTTTTGGTTTGTTAAATACTCCCACCGTTTTTAATTGTAAGATATTTTATGTATTTTATATGTTTGACTTGATATGGACTAAAATGAGCTAACGTACACACTGAAACATGTCTAGATACATGTAGATACATATGAATCTAGAAAAAAGATAAAATATCTTATATTTTGAAACGGGTGGAGTAATTGGCTAGTCAATTTTTAGTTGCAAACCAAGAAACTATTTACAATGTCATGTCATTTCATTTTATTTGAAAGGAAGTAAGGTTTATTATGGGAAATTTCATCAGTTTTTATAAATTCATGAAGTTTCCAATTAATATTTGCACTCACTATGTGAACAAGCTCTACCGGTCTTGAGGACGGTCACGTAGCCTCGTGAGAGCATCTCCAACCAGGTTGCCTACTTCCCCTCCATTTGTCTAAACGGATAGGCAAGAGTGACCCAGGGCCAGTCCTGAGATCTTAAGGGCCCGAGGCGAAACCTAAAACTTGGCCCCTTAATATAGACATCATAAAATAATAAGTAATATACATGTAAAATATATGTTGTCAACAACGCTTAAACGCATCTAAAAGCAGTACGCAAATTTTATACATATTATGCAAAATATATGTTGTTGTTGTTGTCATTTGTTACTGCCGACCACCACCATTGTTGTTGTGGTGGCCACCCATTTGTTACTGCTACCATTTGCACCTTGACCACCACCACGGTTTCCACCATTGCCATTAGCATGGCCTTGTTGAAAGTGCATGTTCCCTCATGTGTGGTTTTGCTAATTAATGACAATCTCTATGAACTAATGTTTGCATTGATATATCTTTATAGATCTTGTCCATGGGAAACGATTGGGGTTCATGTATTGGACTCTAGAAGAGTATATGATGACCAAGGTTCTATCCAAGGGGTTATATGAAGAATGGTCATCTAGAGTTGAGCTTATTGCAAGCATGGCTGGGAAAGAAGATTGGGTGAACATTCATGTTTATCTCCAAGCCATCATATACATCAAGAGAAGAAGATGAAGTGCAAGTGTATACATGAAGACGGAGCTTAGCAAGGCTTTCCCATAACGGAGTATGGGGGAGTATTTGAAGAAGTCTTCATCAAGCATGAGCTAGCAAGCACAATCAAGAAAGGGTTAATTGGATAGATGCCACTCCAATTTCCACCTATTTGAGAAACGCCACTACAAATTTCATCTTTCGAAAAACGCCACTGCAACTCTCTGTACATTTCATAGATGCCATTATGCCCACTTTCACTCATATACCGGCCAATATACTCATGTATTTATGTTGTATATACGTATAAAGGGTGGGGCCCACCCATATAAGGCTTAAAAATGCAAAAATGCTATAAAATCGTGATGGAACAAAATTTAGAAAAGCATGATATTAAATTGTGACAAGTAGAAAATAACTCAGTTGCATAAAGTGAGATGCGTGCGGAAACACAGATCAATGAGGTTCATAAGCTAGGTTCAACATTAGGCAGATTCAATATCAGGTTTGGAGCTCTCACTGTCTCGCATGCATACACAAACACTTCACATGCGTACAGGAACAACATAGCTCCAGATTCAATGGCCATAAGAAACATTCAGCAGTTCTCTAGATTCAAATGGCCATCACAAATATTTGACATGCATGAGGCCATTAACTAGCCCCCAAGCCAGTACATTAGGCCTCGCTTGGTTCCAAGTGTTGGCTTCAGAACAGCCTCACTTGTGGATGGTGCAACAATCTCGGGTTTCTTTTTCTTGCTGTTTTTCACCGGAGTCTTTTTCTTCACAGGCGACTTCCCCATGCTCGCCGCCCTCCACCGGCACCAGCGCCGTCGTGCTCGCCGCCTTCTGCTTCCAAGGGGAATGGGGAGTTGGGGAAGCTTCTGTCCACTCGGCGAGGTGGAGAGGGAGTGCGGGAACCAGGCTATCTCCGCCGCCGGGATCGGCGGCATCCGCCGCCGCCACGCCCATCCTCACCGCCGGCCGGCGCCACGATTCTAGGGTTAGGGATTGGGGACGGGAGCGAGGCTGGGAGCACGAAGACGACCTCGAGAGTCAAAGCTAGTCGCCCAGTCCACATATAAGGTTGATTCAGTTGGGGCCCACCCTTTATACGTATATACAACATAAATACATGAGTATATTGGCCGGTATATGAGTGAAAGTGGGCATAATGGCATCTATGAAATGTACAAAGAGTTGCAGTGGCGTTTTTCGAAAGATGAAAGTTGTAGTGGCGTTTCTCAAATAGGTGGAAATTGGAGTGGTATCTATCCAATTAACCCATCAAGAAAGGTGGTCCAACTTGAGGGAGTCAAGATCGTCTTCATCTAGCTCAAGTGGAATGCGCAAGGCAAAGATATGATCTTGATAGGTTTTCTATTTTACAGGTCTCATGGTGTTAGTGGGAGACCGGGTCATAGGATAGACTGCGTGCTATCAAGAGGGGCTCTCAAGTTAGTAACTTGATCGCATCTTTGTGGAGAGCTCAAACCTTTGCATACTTGGCATATCATCTCTCTTGGTTGTTATTTGTCTCTTATCCATGTGAGAATTTAGAGCTTGTGTTCATCTCCATACCAAGCTCTAGTTCATCAAAAACGGATTTCATATGCATATCTTGTTGCGTTTTTGATGTTGGAGGTTTTACCGACTTATCTTTTCTAGAGAGGTCAAACTCTCTCTTTGTGGTTTCCTCCTCACATGATGGACTATGATGTGTATATGCATGATCTTGTAGGGCTTGTGATTATCTTCGAAACAAGCCTAAGATCATAGAAAACGGAGTCTTGATGAAAAACTTGTTGGTTTCTTGGTGGTGGAGGATTTACCGGTTGTTCTTTAATAGTAAGGTTTTACCTTTCACCATTTGGTTTTATCCTCCCTTATTGGACTATGATGTTTCTCTCTATAATCTTGAAGTGCTCGTTGTGGTGATTCCAACGAGCCCAAGAACATCGAAAACGGAGTCTGGATGATCAAGATATGTTCGTTTTCATGTTGTAGTGTTCTCTGGTGGTCCGCGGGCCTAGACCGGGCCCTAGGCCGGCCCCAAGGCCGACCCCCTCTAGTCCTAGGCCGGCCTCCAAGTCCGGGCCCCCGCAGGAAGGAAAGATTCCCCTCCAACGGTCACTTTTCTCCACCTTTTTTAGGGGGCCTTCTTCCCCAAAGGGTATCTAACCACTTGAGCACATTTTTCCCCTCTCTCACCTCCATTGTTGACCTTGGAAAAGCTTGCCCCCTCTCAATCCCTCCCATGATTCTTGCATATCTTTGAGGGAAAAGTGAGAGTAGATCTAGATCTACATTTCCACCAATCCATCCCTTCTCTAAGTGAGGGGAACCTAGTAGTTCTTGATCTTGGAGTTCCATTTGTTGAGTTCTTCTTTGTTCTTCCTCTCTTCTCCCCCATAAGCATTAGTTACTTTTGGTGGGATTTGAGAGTGAAGGATTTGAACACTTGTGCTCTTGCCATTGCTTTGTTGCATCGGTTTTGTGCTCTCCACGAGGATTCGTGGAAGTGAAAGTTTGTGAGCTTGTTACTCTTGGGTCTTTGGACCCTAGACACCATTGTGGTGGTTGAGACCTCTTGTGGTCACTTGTAGCTGTTCGGGAGCCCCCAATTCAGTTGTGGGTGTGTGCCCCGGATCGTTGTTGTAAAGGCTCCAGATTCCGCCTTGAAGGATTCCGATAGTGGAAGTTGAACCAATCCTTTGTGGTGCGGTTCATCGGAGAAGAATGTGAGCCTGTTGTGGCGTTGAGACCAACCTGTTGTGGTGGTCTCACACCTCTCCAACGAGATGTACCCCCCTAAAAAGGAGGAACTCGGGAATACATCCTCGTCTCCACGTGCCTCGGTTATTTCTATACCCGAGCTCTTTACTTATGCACTTTACATTGTGATAGCCTTCGTGCTTGAAGTATTCTATATTGCTATCACCTTGTTGCTTGTCTTACTTAGCATAAGTTGTTGCTGCACATAGGTGAGCCTAGTATATTTAGGTTGTTGGCTTGTTAATTTAAACACCTAGTTTTATTCCGCAATTATCAAGCCTAAACCAGAAAAGTTTTTAATCGCCTATTCACCCCCCTCTAGGCGACATCTTTGTCCTTTCACTTGTCCACCATCATGGCCACCTGGGTCGTTGTAGACATGTGTTATTGTACCCGTGATTACCACCACTACGACTACCCCCTCCACCACCATGATCCGTCACCATCATGACCACCACGACTACCCCGTTGTTGTTGTTGTTGTTGTTGTTGTTGTTGTTGCTGCTGTCGCTGGTGTTGATGTTGCTGGTGTTATGGGAAAGCCATGCTAAGCTCCGTCTTCATGTATCCACTTGCACTTCATCTTCTTCTCTTGATGTATATGATGGCTTGGAGATAAACATGAATGTAAACCCAATCTTCTTTCCAAGCCATGCTTGCAATAAGCTCAACTCTAGATGACCATTCTTCATATAACCCCTTGGATAGAACGTTGGTCATCATATATTCTTCTAGAGTCCAACACATGAACCCCAATCTTTTCCCATGGACAAGATCTATAAAGATATCTCAATGCAAACATTAGCCCATAGAGATTGTCATTAATTACCAAAACCACACATGGCGGCACATGCACTTTCAACAAGACCATGCTAATGGCAATGGTGGTAACTGTGGTGGTGGTCAAGGTGCAACTGGTAGCAGTAACAAATGGGTGGCCACCACAAACCACCAATGGTTTCCACCATTGCCATTAGCATGTCCTTGTCCACCATCATGGCCACCTGAGTTGTTGTATACATGTGTTATTGTACCCGTGATTACCACCACCACGACTACCCCCTCCACCACCATGATCTGTCACCATCATGACCGCCACGGGACGAAATTTTTTGCAGAGGGGTCCAAATTAATACGTGCATCACTGATCCTCATCTGAACGCGTGTGTCCTTACTAATGAGGATATCGTAGACTTCGCAGAGCAACGGTGGCTGGGAGCATCCCATAATGGATTCGACAAACGAGTTGTACTCCTCTCCCAGTCTAGACAACACATAAGCAATGGCTTTGTCATAATCAAGTGTTTTTCTGATCGCCGACATACCGTTGGTGAGATTCTTCACTTTCTAGAAATAGGCTGCAGTGGACAAATCTCCTTTGGACTATTGGGTTAACTGCATGCGAATCTGCATCACCTTGGAGGTTGTTGCGGCGAAGAAGAGCTTCTCCAGCGTTGTCCAGACTTTGCTCGAGGTGTCGAGCATGGTGACCAAGCCAATCACATCAGGGGTAAGTGTTGGCACCACCTAGACAGGTGGTACGGGTAAATCTGCACCCACCGGAGATACTCTGGGTTAGGTTTATGCACGGCAGCGCCATCGACGGTCTCCGAGGTCAGCTTCTCCAGGCATGGCGACGTGTCATCCAAGAATCCCATGAGGAGTCCGAGGTCAGCTTCTCCAGGCATGGCGAAGGATCGGGCCTATCTGTGTCTTCCACATGACGTAGTTCTCTCGGTTAAGCTTAGTGGCGATGATCTGCGCCAGGTTTATGCACGGCAGCGCCATCGACGGTCTCCGAGGTCAGCTTCTCCAGGCATGGAGATGGATCGGGCCGATCTGTGTCTTCCACATGACGTAGTTCTCTCGGTTAAGCTTAGTGGCGATGATCTGCGCCAGGTTGAGAACGGCAGTGAACGCCGGAGAGCTGGAGACAAGATGCCCGGCCATTACAGAGCCGAGCAAAGGGGATGAACTAGAGACGATGGACGACGAGGTTTGGGACGCATACGACATGACGATCGAGGAGACGAAGGATTACGGGAAGATTGGATCTAGTAGACAGGCTCCGATACCATGACAATGTAATTAGCGTTTCGAGTATGACGGCTCGTACACAGTTGTGCCGGCCTCCTCTTACTTTATATACCACAGGGGTTACATATATTTGTAAGAGGACAAATAAATGTTACGTTTAAATTCATTTTGGAGCACATGAATTTGTCTTTTTACACATGTCACAAAAAAGTCTTTTTTTCCCGAAACTTTTTGGGCGAACATCCAATATGTGGGTGTACATCCGATTTTTTTACATTTTAAAATATCATTTTTGGGTAGTGAGTGCATTTACACTTATGAGTCGAAGATGATTTTATACTCGTTTTTCTCCTCCTCTAATAAAAAAGTAGTGCTCCTGCCGTTTACCCAATTTTTTTTTTTGTCCAATTCACACATTCACAATATCTTTTTCTCAAAAAATAAATAAATCATACAGTACTTTTTTTAGTGACACAAATCATACAGTACTGTTCAGCCAGGCGAAAGCAGAGATATGCCCATTGGGTCCCCTTTGGGCCTTGACCCGTCCAGTTCGGCCCATCCAGTGCCCATTGGCCCAATTGTACTGTGTAAAACCGTAAAACGTGGTGTGCCGAACCACGGCGACTCGGCGAGCCAGATCCCTTCGTCGGCTCTCTCTTTTCTGCGGTCCCGATAGCGGCGGGGAGCGATGCCCAAGCCCTAGGTCAGCCGCATCGTCAACGCCCGCGACACCACCCGCGCTTCTTACGGTGAGTCCGATTACTTCCTTCCCCCACACGCGACGCCCACGGCTCCGCCTCCGCCCAAATCCGATTCAAATTGGAAAATTTTGTAGGTGTCGGCAGATTCTAATCACGTATGCACTTTGGGATGTAGTTTTTCTTATCGAATTTTGGTACAACAGCAATCACGTACCCGTACTATTGCATCACGTTTCTAGGAGACCACTATGTTCATCAGCAGTAGATCATATTTGGGAGAGCCAGAAGGGATCCAAATTATATATTTGTCGCCCAATAGTGTGGTTTGGAGAAAAATTGCTTCAAGTATTGCGAAGTGGCAAATAATAGATGTTGCAATGGTGCTTAGTGGCAAGTGATACCAGATTGTGTAACTCTCTCGGTGTTCTTTTGCGCCGTGCTGCCTTACTCGTCTACAGTTTTGTACTGCTTCTCGTTAGCGGCAAAAATTTACGCAGATTTGCTTTGCTCGCTCTGATGCAAGGACACATGGTTGAGAAATTTGTAAATTGTTCGTTCTTTGTTTCAATCGAACAGGTTGTCTCAACAGTAGAAGATTTGGGTGAAGATGCCTCCCCACAAGATAGAAACTGGGCACCAGGATGTGGTGCACGATGTTGTCATGGATTACTACGGTAAGCGTGTCGCGACGGCCTCTTCGGACAACACGATAAAGGTCATCGGCGTCAGTGGCAACTCACAGCAGCTGCTTGCAACTCTGAGCGGGCACCAGGGACCGGTCTGGCAGGTAGCGTGGGCTCATCCCAAGTTCGGCTCCATGCTTGCGTCCTGCGGCTACGACAGCCGTGTCATCATCTGGAAAGAAGGCAGCAAGCCTGACGAGTGGGTTCAGGCGCATACATTCACCGAGCACAAGTCGTCTGTCAACTCCATTGCGTGGGCGCCTCATGAGCTTGGGCTGTGCTTGGCTTGTGGCTCGTCTGACGGGAACATTTCAGTCTTCACAGCACGCTCTGATGGTGTTTGGGACACTTCGCGTATTGATCAGGCGCATCCAGTGGGGGTGACCTCCGTCTCATGGGCTCCTGCAATGGCCCCTGGTTCTCTGATCACCACAAGTCCTTCTGGCCAGTTTGAGTA
Source organism: Poa pratensis (assembly GCA_947311845.1). Lineage (NCBI taxonomy): Eukaryota > Viridiplantae > Streptophyta > Magnoliopsida > Poales > Poaceae > Poa > Poa pratensis. Next base: position 18,803,534 of record CAMZMU010000083.1, on the reverse strand, counting down.
CATTCAGAAACTTGCATCTGGCGGTTGTGATAACACAGTCAAGGTATGGAAGCTCACCAATGGAAGCTGGAGGATGGATTGCTTCCCTGCACTCCAAATGCACAAGGACTGGGTGAGGGATGTAGCATGGGCTCCAAACCTTGGCCTTCCAAAATCTACAATTGCCAGCGCCTCCCAGGATGGAACAGTTGTTATCTGGACCGAGGCGAAGGAAGGCGAGCAGTGGGAAGGCAGGGTTCTGCATGACTTCAAAACCCCTGTGTGGAGGGTGTCGTGGTCACTGACCGGGAACATTCTGGCTGCTTCTGATGGTAATAACAATGTGACCATGTGGAAGGAAGCTGTTGATGGCAAATGGCAGCAAGTGACGACCGTTGAGCCCTAGGTGACTGGTTTATCCGGTTTGCTACCATTTCAACGATTATTGTCTCACATTGGTCTATGGTAGTTCAGATATAAGAGCTCTGTCCCCCTCCCCTGTTTCTCTAATCTTTGTCATTGCCATTATTTCTTACTGTGGTTTCTCTTCTAAACATGTGATCAGAATGATGTTGGGATAGAAATCATAAATACACACTCTGCAGTGTTTGTGCTTTCTGGAAGTGCGTATTCAGTAAAGTGTTAGTCCTTGTTAAAAAAAGTAAAGTGTTAATCCTATCCTGTGTAATTCCATTCTTAAATTCTCGAAGAATCATGCGCAATGTCTGAAAGAAACAGAAGGCAATGGCCCATTTGCTAGACCTGTGAGTGTGCACAAACGTTTCTGACTGGAAGTCCTACAGAGAATGTTACCTCCCCTATCGCTTGAACGAGTCACCACCATGAGATTAGATCAGTTCAGGTGTGGAAGTTCGGTCAAGAACTTTTACCACCCCTGTCCGCTTGAACGGATCACCATGAAAAAGTTTCAGAGAAAACGTAGAGCATTCTCAGGTCGCAGTGAGCAGACAACGCGGGCAGTAGCACGGCCAATACATATCCATCGGCTTCCCAACGCTGTACCTGACCCGCCTCGACCCACCGCGCCGGCGCGGAACATGTCGTCGTCGTCGTTTCCGCCGCCACCCACCGCCGGCGCGCGGCCCAACCCCAGCATATCCTCCTCCCCCTTTCCCGCTGTCTCCCCGTGCGGTCTCAACTCGCTTTGCGGCGCCTCGAGGGCTTTCTCCGTCTCGTTCCAGCAACGGCGAGCATCCCCTCTCACCGGGAGGCCGCGCCCACTGGGCCCCATCCGGTGCTCCGATGGCTCCGGCGAGGTAGCGAATTCTCATCTTACTCGACATTTCTAATCAAGTGGTAATCTATATGCATGGGTCTCGTGTTCGGTTGGACTAGATTGGGGGAGAATGCTGACCAACTCTAGCAGCTGTTCCAGGGTGAACTGTGCTCGTTCTTCATAGTAAGTTTTTGTTTTAAAAGATTAGAAGGTTGATTTGCCAGGGATAGTTCATTCTAGGCTCAAGTTATCAGTGTGAATATGACAATTGTTAGAGATAGAACTATAGAAGGTTGATTTGCCAAGGATAGTTCATTCTAGGTTCAAGTTATCCGTGTGGATATGATAATTGTTACAAATTTTAGTTGGTTCATTTGCGGAGTTATCAGTGTGCTGGACAGGATGGTTTCTACCCTGTGTATCAGTTCAGGAATCAGTTGTCTACCACATGCAAATTTTGGTTGTTTGGATATCACAGTATCCTGTTAATAATTGTAGGATTTTTTTCAGCTTCATCTGTCAATATGCTAGCAATAACTCTTTTAAGCTTCATCTGGCTTTATTCATTAAAGAAAGTTTGTGCAAAATGCTCAGCTGAGTTCATTTGGTGTAAAAATGGGAATAAGAATGAAAAAAAATCATTAATAGGAAAACACTGGAATTTCATAGGGATGCAAGTGTGAAACAAAGTAAGCACAGGAACGTTTAGAACAGAAGAAAATTTCTAGAATGTTAAGTAAGCCACTAATGTGGGAATAAGAGATCCATGTAATACATTTTCAAAAGAAACATTAATGAGAAAATATTTTGGATTTTAATACTCCCTCCGATCCATATAAAATGTCGGGACAAACAAACGTACGAAACACAAACTTCGAACTGTGCTAGCGACAATATTTTCGGATCGGAGGGAGTACATATTTCTACTGATGTATATACTCTTTGCACAATCTTGGATGCTAGGCAGCGCAAAGGTGCTGTGAAGACTGCTACTTCATGCTCTCCCCCCATGATGCGGATCATGTGTAGTGCATAGAGTAGCTGTACAGTTTCTTTTGCCTTTCTTTTCGTTTTTTACCCTTTTTTCGGTTTGTACTCTTTGTGCCCATCTTGTGTCTTCTTCTAATACAAATGACACGCATTTTGATGTGTGTTCGAGAAATAAAATGATTATATACTGATCTGCATTTCCTTGGTAGGCTGACGCACTTAATATTGAAGAAACCAAGCAGCCACAAGGTGGGTCCACTGGTATGATGTTCGTGGCACGTATTTAGTTTGCTTCAGCATTTCTCATTTTGGGATGGTGCTGAACTATTATTTTCTTCCTTTTCTTTCATACAGGCAAAAGAAATCATGGCAACGATTTTTTGAGAAGTTTTTCACCAAAAGAGTATTCACAACTAACTGTAAATCCAAAGACAATATTACATTTTTTATTTTATTTTGTTCTTATGGTGCAGGTTTTAGCACTTATGCACATCTGTTTTTTGGTATTCACTAGTCAGAGGGGCATAAGTTATCACATAAGTTGGCGCTCTTGCATTTATCTGGCTTTGCCTGAAATAAGGACTTTTTTTTAGTTTTAAGCAAATATCTGTTGGTAGATTTTTTTAAATTCTTTTTGGCTTGGATGGGCGGCTGGGGCCAAGAAAGATATAGCAGAGTGGCAACATGAGTATTAACCTTGAATGTTTTACAACACAACTTTGCTTCATCTGTTTTTCTCATGAATATCTGTTTTTTAAGTCTAGTAAATGCCAGTTTCCAGCTCTCGGCATTTCTCATGATTTATTGTACCAATAATACTTGGAATGCAGTATGTCCAGTTTACTCTTTTAATCTTATGATATAAGGTGATAGTTCATCATTCCTCATGTCATATTGCTGGTTCAGGTTGCTACAAAAATTGAAGAGATATGGTGCTGCTGGTGTTTTGGCTTATGGACTGCTTAATACCGTGTATTATGTCACAACCTTTTTATTAGTTTGGTAAGTCAATGCATGGTTCTGTGATGCCATGCTGGTCCTAGACTAAGCTTTTTTACCTTCATAGAACCGTTACTTTCAGAAGAAACATTTCATTCTGTAACACCAAACTGTAAAGTTGTCAACTCACTGGTCATGAGAAAAAGGTCACTTAAATACTTGTTTCACTTTATGCATTTGAATGAGCCAAAATGGCTGCAGATGCGATTTGGTGGAAAGGGAGTTACTGATTGATTTACTTTTCAGGTTCCATTTTTCTCCGGCTCCTGGTAGGATGGGTTATGCTGCAGCAGTGGAGAGGTAACGGCTGCGAAATCTGTCTTTTTTAGCAGTTCTCGCTACAATGTGTTCTAAACCAACTAAAGCAGGTTTCTTAAATTAATGGCAATGGTGTGGGCTGGCAGTCAAGTTACTAAAGTTCTTCGGGCAGGAGGGTAAGCGAGTATCTAACTTATTGTATAACTTGCTTAATTAATCCGTGTAGTGAAGCATAGTTAGATATTGCTTTTCTGTGGTAATTTGAGGAACATGCTCAAGCACACACCTTTTAAAATTTCAAAGAATGCATGTTACCTGTTGAAATACATTGCCCTCTATCCCGAAAGATGATTCGTTTGGTGTATTCCAGAGCGCTTGCAATGGCTCCTTTTGTTGACAGAGGGCTGAGATGGTTCACAGTCAAGTTCAACTTCCAGTCAGAAGGAAAGGTAAATATAAAGTCATCCCTTCAAATTCTTTTCTTAAGCAATCCTGCCAAATCCCATTCTGAGAGGGGGAACCGCTCCTTCAAACCAAAAGGAATGGGAAGTGTTAGGTGTAATCACCGATCATCTAATGTCTTTTGTGTTACATTTACCATCTTGTAGGCATTTCCGACGATCGTTGGGTTATGCTTTGCACTTGCTGCCGTCATGTTCGTCGGATTAACAGTACTCTGGGCATAGCGCATCTGTTGCTGATGGCAGTTGAGGGATCATCGCGAGATGCCACGGAGGTACAAGGAAACAGGCATTCAGCGTTCACACTCAACTAACGGGGTTTACTACTTCAGCATAGATATTCCTGTATCAGGAATTCAGGATCTTGTCGGGCGTGTGTTTGGAGCTAATTAAGGCAAACAGAGCATGTGGTGTAGAAATGCAATATGTTCGGACGTTAAAAAAGGCCTCTGGATCCAAACATCTCGTTGCTCGTCTAGCATGCTTGTAACATTTTTGTGAATCATTTTTTCCTTTGATAATTACTTAAATATGATAGCCAGACTGAAGTTTAATTGGAGAGAGCACTGGAGCTCGGGAGCAAGGAACACTTTCCCGTTAGTTATAGCCTGATCGCAGTAGAGCTCAAACCATGGGTCAGACGTACTGAAGCTCCGCGCACCAATAAATTGGCCATTGCACGGAATGTCCTTGTATCCGCCAATGCCGACGTTCTCGGTGCAGCCCATTTGACGGCACATTCTCGATTTCTTCAAACAGGGCGTGTTGATGAGAATTTTTTTAAAATAATATTATTTTTAATAGTAATTTCGCCTAATAGCACGCGCGGTGCTGTTATTTGAAAAATAGGGCGGCATCGGCCCAGAGCGGGCCGAAAGTCAGGTTTCGGCCTGGAGGGGGCCGAAAGTTGGGTGTCGGTACGCTAAGCGACGACAGCTGCAGGCAGCTCTGCGCGCGCGGCAGGTGGGGCCCGCGAGTTTCGGCGCGGAGCAAGCCGAAAGCAACTTTCGGCCTGGAGGGGGCCGAAAGCTAGCAGATCCCGTCGACGCGCCTCCTTTCTTCTCCCCTTTCTTCTCTTCTTCCTTCCCTGGTTTTTCCCGCCACCGTCTTATGCCAAATTTCTTCCCGCCACCTTTTCCCGCACAATTTCTTCGCGCCACCGTTTCCCGCCCAATAATTTCCCGCTTCGTTCCCGCCAAATGTCGGCACCGTCCAATTTCTTCCCGCCACCGGTTGTTCTATAAAACCCAGTCGAAGGTAGGCATGATACTCACTTGAGCGCAAGCATGGTGTGTATTGGTCCTTGCGAGAAGTGTGTGTCCGGGTTTCACATTTCCGCATCCGAGCATCTCGCCAGGCTTTCGAGCAATTTGAAGGTAGATGGTAGGGTAGTTCCAATTGAAGAAATTTTGCACCCTGAGAGTCATCTCGCTTTGCTTGGGGCGAAGCTATGCCGCGATGGGTTTCCGTATAGGACCGCGCTCCAAATTCGTGCAGAAATGCTCAGGCTTGCAGATAAGTTTGACAGGAAAGTTACGAATAGTCCGTTCTACCGAACTGAAGCTGACCGTCATTTGTACGGTCGTTCCTGTCTCTGGGTAGTTGACAGCGATGATGACGACGATTTCATGCCGTCGTCAAAGGAAAGGAGGGTTGAAGCACTGAGCAAGGGCAAGGAGAAGAAGGCTGAAGCATCGAGCAAGGGTAATGGCAAGAAGGCTGAAGCTTCGTCCAAGGGCAAAGGCAAGAAGGCAGAATCTTCGTCAAAGGGCAAGGGTGGCAACACGGCGGATGGTGCAGGCTGCATCGATGGGAGATAGGTAGAGTCTTTGTTTTACTTGTGTTGTATCGTAATTTGAAGTTGTACCTTAATTTGTTCTATCCAGTATTTAGAACTAGTGAAGTTGTAACGTAGATCTCTAGTTGTATGTTAAATTAATTTATCGATTCAATGTGGGATGTTTCGTATCAATTATAATATGTCTCGTACATAGATAATAATATGTCTCGTACATAGATTATAATATGTCTTGTACAGACGAACATAAATATGAATATGTCTCACATAGAAATAGATATACGGATATGTCTCATACACCTAAGTACGAATATGTCCCAAATATATCACTGACCCCTGCGTGGCCGAGCCTGACGAGGAGGGGGCTGGACGGGCGTTGTCCTGCCGTGCCTGTGAGGTAACCTCAATTGACGAGGCACTGTCAAGTCCACGTCATCCTGTCGCGGCTGCGTCCCACGACCTTGCAGCGGCAACTCCTCGTCCTCTTCCTGCGTAGGCTGTGTGACGGGCGGTGGCGTATAGGGCTGGACTAACGAGCTGCTCGGCTCGTTAAGGCTCGGCTCGTTAAGACTCGTGATCGTTAAGGCTCGAATCGTTAAGCTCGTTAAGGCTAACGAGCTAAATATAAAGCTCGGCTCGGTTCGTTAAGTGTTCGCGAGCGCTCGCGAGCAGCTCGTTAAGAAAATAAATCTGAATATAGAGATGACGAGGTAATTGACGATTAACAGGAAGTAAAAGGGATTCGATGTTTCCTACATTGGTTGATCATAGATCTCGGTTGTGATATGTGCTTGCTAAAAAAAGTTGAGTCGTCACTTGTTAGGTTGCTAGTTAGATGAGATCTACCTTTAAAAAGACATGAGATTCAAATTAACGAGCTTAACGATCTGCTCGCGAGCCTCGTTAGCTCGCTCGTTTAGCTCATTAGCAATAACGAGCCAAAATCTTTGCTCGGCTTTGTTCATTAGCATAACGAGCCGAGCTAAACGAGTCGACCAAACGAGTGCTCGTTGAGCTTGTCGAGCATCGAGCTTTATGTCCAGCCCTAGTGGCGTACAGTACATCGGATTCTCCTGGTCAAATCGTGGAGAGTTGTATGCCGAACCACCTCCACCTGCAGATGATAGTATGTTAGTACGTGATGTTGGTGAACAAGAGTAATATGTGGAAAAAAAATAAAACATACTAACCGAGATGGAGCATTGGCTGAGTCATAGGCGGTGCAACCCCGCTCCAAATCATCTCTGCATAAGACGGTTGACCGTACATACTAGGGTGTTGCCCGAAACCTTGATCACGTGGCATGCCCCACTGATGCATACCAGGCTGCTGCATCATCATATGAGGGGGCGTGACCCACGACGAAGTACCCGGCTGGGAAGGAACTGGCTGAGAAGGACCCGGCTCGAAATGCTCCGGCTGGTGAGATGATGAACCGACCTCGAACGTAGGTCGTGTGCTCCTAGGCTGAGGAGGTGTAAAACGAGGTCTCGGGTCGTGTCGATGTGTGTACTGTGCGGAAGGTGATACCTGTGCATCCGGAGTGGGTGTAGAGTGGCGCGGAGGACGCGGAGCTGGCTGGCGTGGCACAACATCGGCAACACCGGAACAGGTAAGCACACTGTACACACGTCGTAGCTTGTCCTCTAGTCGTCTGAACCATGGCCTGCACTCAGGTGGCGGGTTGTACGTACTCACATCACGCTGAATCTCTGCTATCTGCTCAGCCTGTTTAGTAAGGAAAAAATGTTAGAAATTTGTATGAAGGCATAGATTATACAATGGAGGCACATAAATTTAGTACGTACCGTTGGGGTACCGTTCAATATGTTAGAAATTTGTCTTTCTCTCAATGTACAGCCTGATCTTCCTGCAATATGGTGTGTTGGGGTTCCGTTCAATATGTTTGACAGCTTCTTGACGTCTATCTCTGAAATATGTCATTGTTCCGTGCATAATCCCCTCCACAAGTGCTGTAAGTGGCAAACCCCTGTTACCTCTGAGTACGAAGTTATATACCTCAGCAAGGTTGGTTGTCATGATGCCATATCGTGCTCCATTTGTATCGTGCAACAAAGACCATTTCACGGGAGGCTCTTTTTCTATCCACTCTACAAAATTCCGTATTCGGTTTCCTTTCTTTCTCTTCGTTCCCGGTGGGTCAATTCCAGGCAAGTCACACAATCCAACAGGATCCCCTTCGTCTGTTTGTGATGCAGACGCCTGCGAAGCCTGTGCAGCTCTCACCTGCGCAGCGATCGCTGTTGCCTGTGCAGCTCTTCTTTCCTTCACTTGTTTGTTCGTGAATTCAGTGAGTATTTCCCACAGAAAATTGTACTTCCTTTCCTGATTCATATTGCAGAGTCTTTTGAACAGATTCATCAGCCGCTTACTCTTAAAACATGAGTAAAAATTTGCAGCGAGATGACGCATACACCATCGGCTCTGCAGGTCAGTCCATGGTTCAGGTTCGTCCCCAGCAGGCTGCTGTAGTGCCTTGATTGCCTTCAACATACCTGGATGTCTGTCATGAAGTATGCACACGTTTGGCCGATCCTACACGACCCCCTTTTTTAATTCCCTCAGAAAGAATAACCAGCTCTCATAATTCTCACCCTCTACGAAGGCAAAGGCAATAGGAACGATCTGTTGGTTACCATCCACACCAATGGCGGTCAGTATCTGTCCCTTGTACTTGCCTGTGAGAAATGTGCCATCGATGCAGAGCACTGGACGACAATGTCCGAAAGATTCGATGCATATTGCGAACGAGAAGAACATCCTGCAAAATACAGAATAGTTTGGCTCCTCGGGAATCTTAAATATTTGCAAAGATACATGGGTGCCAGGATTCCTCTCACTCAATGTGGTAATTTGATGGACAACATTATCATATGCATCATAAAATGTCCCAAACCTCTCCTCCAGAGCCTTCTGCTTTGCTCTCCATGCTTTCCCATACTTAATGGTTGTTTTCCATCTAGCCTTAACTGTCGAGATGATGTTTCTCGCCACCATGTCTTTTGTCCGCACTATCTCATCATACAAGAGGCGTGCAATGAGAGTTGAAGTCAGGTTTGGATGGTCACTCAATGTACTCGATATTTCACAAGTGTGCGGCTCGAAGCCTGAAACCACCCACATCACGTCATACTTCGGTAAGTGACCATGCACCCTTCCTGGACAGTTAATATCAACACAACTCATAGTCAAATATTTATTGTTCGAGACTTCAGTGCGGAAAACCCTTTGTGTGGACAAAGCCCACTTAATCACGGCTTCCCTAAGCTGCTGCTTTGTGCTGTACTGAGCACCGACTTGAATATTATTCATGTGATACTCCCATGACGAAGAGTTTCCGTCTTGCACGACTGTCATGTTCGACTTGTCCTCATTCCAAGAGTCAGGAATAGGCACATCGTCAACATCCTCTTCATCATCTTGATCATGAGCATCATTTTCATTATCAGAATCAAGATCTTCTGCAAGGCCATCCTCATCTTCGTCCAACATCTGTTGCTGCAATGTTCCTGCGTACTCATCCCCATCTGCCTCCCCTACATGCGCTGGTCCTGCCGACTGACTACTAAGTGCCGGTTCATAATTATCAGAAATATTTTCCATGGAGCCAAACAAATCAACATTCTCTGAGCCAGTACACTGACTACTCTCTCCATGCTCAGGACCCCGCCACCGTGTTCCAAATTGTTCTCTATCAGATAAAATACCAGCAGGATTTCAGGTTGTGTACCTCGGCGTTTGCATGATGCTAGCCAAGATGTCCACTGACTTGTCCGATCAAGCGGCAACAACTCCCGAAAAATATTTGTACGGGATTTGCTCCATACAAACTGAATCTTAACAGCCCAGATATTAGGATCAAACCCGAAATTTATCGTGAAATACTGTTGAATGGCAGCTATTATTCTCAAATTCACTGGGTCTGTAAGCTGAATCAACATATTCCCAAATTCACTCAAATCAACACCTGACTCGGTTACACCGACATTACCGGCGCCATAGTGCACAACAACATCAACCACTTCCATGACCTAAACAAATTTATAGCATCATCAGATGCCGATCACTGAAAAATATGACGCCCAATGAATAATATTTATTCTAACCGATCGCAAAATTTCTACACTGCATTAATCAACAAAATAATAGTACTATAATATTAACGCATCCACCAAATAAATTATTCCGACAGTAATACTAACGAATCCACTGACTAAAATTGTCTACACTATTACTAACGCAACCACCAACAAAATACTTAATATGCACCCGTCCACTTACAGAGTATTATTACACTAAACAATAATTATCTAGTGACTAATAAGGGTTTACCCTTGACGCGTGTCGATCCAGTCAGCGCCGCTCTCTGGCTTCAATCTACCGCCACCACTGCTCCACCACAACACCACCTTCTCAAACAACAAGTTGTACCATCACTAGGCACCATTGTTGACCACCATTGCTCCCAATCCTCCACCTCCACACCTCAAAACGACTCCACAAAAAGCTATCCCATCCACAGATCCTGGATGCCCCGTCCCTCCTCTCTCTTTTTTACCGATCAAATCTGTGGCAGCACAAATTTTTGGACTGGATTTGGTGGAGGGAGGAAGAGCAGGAAGAGGAGAGGAGGAAGAGGAACCAGGGAAGGAAGAAGAGAAGAAAGGGGAGAAGAAAGGAGACGCGTCGACGGGATCTGCTAGCTTTCGGCCCCCTCTAGGCCGAAAGTTGCTTTCGGCTCGCTCCGCGCCGAAACTCGCGGGCCCCGCCTGCCGCGCGCGCAGAGCTGCATGCAGCTGTCGTCGCTTAGCGTACCGACACCCAACTTTCGGCCCCCTCCAGGCCGAAACCTGACTTTCGGCCCGCTCCGGGCCGACGCCGCCCTATTTTTCAAATAACAGCACCGCGCGTGCTATTAGGCGAAATTACTATTAAAAATAATATTATTTAAAAAAATCTCGCGTGTTGATTGCCCACGGAATCTCCGTGTAGTCTCACTGGATAAAACATGGTGCCTTTGGTTACCTAGGCAGCACCATGTTTTTACATGACACGAAGCCCATAAGGGGTGGCACACGACCTTTTTTGTTTTTTTAGATGGTGACACACGACCTTGGTTCAAGATAGAATGTATATGGGAAATATATGTGTTGAAGAGGTTCCATTCCAGTGCTCCGTTTGGAGTTTTGTCGACGGTAACTTTCAATTTCAAACCGATGTTCATAACTGTTAAACAATTTTTGTCAAATTTATCGTACTCGGTTGACCGTTTAAAATGTCTTTTGTCAAATTTTGTGTTTTAATTTTTCCATTTCAGCGGTTATGTATGAGTAGAAAATTATTGAGATTGTATTTGTTTGCACAGTGGGTGGTGTATGTGTGTTCTTCAGCCTCTTGCTGCCGATCGCTCGTCGTAAACACCATCATCGTAGCAGCTGATAGGATGTGCTTTGTGTACATTTATTTTTGAACCTGTTTTTTTGTCTTCGCTCAACCACCGCCGCTTGTAGTGGTGAAATCCGTCCTCGCCGCAGCGGCTCCACAATGGCTATTACCATGTTCTTCATGTATGTGCATTTTTAAGCTCCACCGCAACCTTCATTCTCGCCGCAGCGGCGCCACAAACGGCTATTAGCATGTGCTTCCTATACATGCATTTTTAACCTCCACCGCAACCTCTGTCGCCGCACCGTCACCGGGCCGTAATGTCGTCATGCTCGACAGCGACGGTAGAGGTAGTGTGAGGGAAGTTCACCACGTATATAAGAGGATGTCGTCATGCTCGACAACGACGGTAGAGGTAGTGTGAGGGAAGTTCACCACGTATATAAGAGGTGAGTATACATCTATCTATTCGAGCGGTGGTACGACCACCTTATACTCAAAGAAAAAATAGAGGCGAGCATACATAAAATAAAATAGAGATGTACACCGAACGTTGGTGTTTAAAAACTCGTTTCTCACCAAATTGGTCTGGATTACATTTTGGACAACTTAATGTGTGCATAACATGGCTCAGACCGCGTTTATTTCCAATACCAGGTCTTGACAAGCCATAGATGTAAGATGTGCAAAATTCATGGGAGTAAACAAAACGCCCACAAGGAGCACACTGGTAATACAGATATTCCCAGAATTCCAATGGCAAGTACTCCGTCCAAAGGGTAGCATGTTTTGTTAAAAAAAAGGGGTAGAATGTAGGCATACATGTCGATCGGCGACAGCTCGTGAGCTTGATTCCAGAAACGGGAACAGTAGATCCACGTGACGAAATATTCTGCGCGTCAAGCAGTAGAGTAGAGACATGCATCTCCGTTCAAAGTGAACGCTCACCGTGCTCGTGCCTCCACTTGACTGACATGCATGCACCATGCTAGTGCTATCTGCCAAAAACGTACTCCGTAAAGAGGATCGCTCGACTTTCTCCGTTTCTCGCCCTTCGGACAAAAACCGCCTTTATTACCACACGGAAAAAGAAAGAACAATCCGACCGCGTCCAAATGGCACCGCCGTAATTGCGGCCTCGGATCTCACCCTTTCCGTCTCCGTTTCCGTGCGTATCCCACTACGCGCCTCACGTCGTCGTCTCCTTCACGCCTCGCCTCACCTCACTCCCGACCACCACTGCCCAACCGAGCTCCATTAATGGCGCCTCCCCTGATTTAGCCACCGTACCATACAACCCCGACATCAAGTACGTGGGGGTGCTCCGAACCTAGCGCCAGCAGTTCATTCAGGGTCAAGGTAGTACGAGAGTTGGTCCGCTCCCTGGAACGGGCTCCCCACGCCACATGGGCTACCAACCCAAGCACGGAGCCGGCGGCGACGACCACCTGCCGCGCCTGCACAGCCCCCGCGTCGGCGTCGGCGGCTCCATGACGACCCGCCGCGCCAACTCCTTCAAGCGCTGCCCCGGCGGCGAGATCGAGCTCCAGATCACCGGCTCCCCGCGCTCGCCGCGCACCGACGTCGGCCTCGGGAGCCCGCCGTTCGACGCCGCCGAGGCGTCCTCTTCCTCCTCCAGCGCCTACGCCTCTGGCTCCGCCATCGGTGGCGGCGGCCATCACCAGCAGCAGCTGCGGTTCCGCCTCTTCAAGCGGCCGGGCTCCGGCGGTGGCGTCGGCGAGGTCGTGCTGGGGCTCGGGATCAGGGAGAGGCGGAAGCTCGGGAACCTGCTCTTCTTCGCCTTCTGCGGCGTTTGCCTGCTCCTCGGCGTCGCCAAGATCTGGGCAGATATTCCATTCCTGTTTAGACTTATGCTAGCTGTCATTTCGGGACGTGTCGAGGTTTTCAAGGACTAGATTAGTGGAAAGCAGTAAACTGTTTGGATTCAGTTCCATTCTTGCGTATCTGCGTAGTAACTTCAATGATCATTGTAGCCTTGCAATTTGGCCATCCGCGCTGTTTTCTATCACATGTTAACGTTCTACTCATATGTGATATAACATCTACTCATAGTGCAGATATACTGCATGTATGAGTATACTGTCACAATATTAAAATGTTTCACTGCCAGTATTAATCAAGATAAAATTATGATTGAAACTAATAATAATAGCACGATAGTATGCACAGCCACAACTGGGCAATTTTTAATCGGCAGAATAAAGCAATATCGAGTTGAAAATTGCATCAGGTTTCATAACACTATAATCTTCTCATTCAGAGACCTGACTAACCAGAACTAGATGGAGAGATAATTCCTCAGTTGCTAATAGAAAAACATTGTACAGCTGATCTTTTATACCTATTCCTCTTTTGGCAATTGTCCACCTTTATGTTAAAAGTTGGCAATTGTCACCTATCCTTAATTACGTTCATATTAGTACCTGAGATATTGGAAGCTGATGATGAATTCATGTTGTGCACAGATTACAAGTATGGGTTATATACTTTCACTTGATTTTACGGTAGTCCAGAATCTACATCATAGTATTGGCTTGGCATTATTATAGTTATTATGTTCCCAGTTATATACCAATATGATGAGCTATTGAGCTTATTTGATTATTTCAACATCGCATGAAGTTTATATGACTGGACGTAACTGTTTGTTATCCCAAGTTATTGACTCAATCTAGAACTCTACATCATAACATTTAGGAATGAAAAGCTTTGGTACTAAAGTGTAACCCAGCCGTCATTTGTACATCTTTCTAGGATCTCTCCGCCTCCTTTGGTGATAAAGGGCATCACCACTTCGGTTACATGGGAGGGAAAGAGCGTGACAGGATGTTGATGACAGTGGAGTCTAGCATTGGTGAAGGACAAGTCAGTGTGGCTGAGGCTAGTAATACATCTGTGCTAGATCTGTCCTTTTTCGATACAATATTTAGTGAAAGTAACATTTTTCTCTCTCTTTTTTATGCTTCATATAGGCCTCTGATGTCTGGTCCCAGCCAAGCAGTGCAAACTCCAGACAATGTATTGTTTCAAACTCTCATAAAAGTAGGTTGGTTTCTATCTCATAGATCTGTTTGTTCATCATTCTTTTACACCTTTGCTAACATGACATGGTCGCCTTAATTATATAGAGGAAGAGTCTCCCACGAATGGCTACATTCTCATAAACGCAAATGGAGGCTTAAATCAAATGAGATTCGGGGTGTGAATACTATCCTATATATTCATTTTGTGTAGCCACTATAATTCTTTGGCTTGATATCTGATTTTTTTCCCATCTCAGATATGTGATATGGTTGCTGTTGCTAAGATTTTGAAGGCAACACTGGTTTTACCTTCACTTGATCATACATCCTATTGGGCAGATGACAGGTTAGCCCCTTTGACCTTAACTCTTGATCCCTATAGGTTATTAATTAGTGAGCTCATTCTAACTATTGTGCTCCTCAATTCTTTAGTGAATTTAAGGATCTTTTCAATTGGAGACACTTCATTGACTCGCTGAAAGAAGACATTGATATTGTTGAAACACTACCTCCTGCATACAAGCATATCGAGCCTATGGCTAAAGCTCCAATATCCTGGTCAAAGGTTAAAAACCAGACATTTTTTATTTATATAGTTTTACATCGATATATGGTGGAAATACTCACGTGGTGTTTTTCTTGGCAGGTGAACTATTACAGGGATGAAATACTCCCTCTCTTGAAGAAACACAAAGTCATTTACTTCACACATACAGATTCTCGCTTAGCAAATAATGAGCTTCCTAGTTATATTCAGAAACTAAGATGCCGAGTTAACTATAGATCTTTGAAGTATTCTCATACAATCGAAGATCTTGGTGCTACCTTAGTTTCGAGGATGCACCAGGATGGAAACCCATATCTTGCTCTTCATCTAAGGCAAGTTCTGTGCTCCTACATTCATATCAGGATGCTTCTGTCGGCACTATTTATTTTTTCATTTTGTATACTTGCCGACGTTCTTCTCTTAGCAAGTATTTTCTCATCCTAATTATCGCAATTTGTGTTGTAGTTGTAGCTTTTATATTCCATAATACCAAGGAATGAAATCTCGGATTGCGTGTCTCCAGAATATACATGCAAGTAGAATAGGCTTTAGAATTTTAGTTTATCTGCACATTATGCAAATTGTTCTGTCTACGCTAGCTGCTAGCACAAATTAATCGACTAGGGCCGGTCTGATGATCTCTTCAGTAAAGATAGGTGATTTTGTGAAACTTGATCTAGCTCATATATCTGTGTTCTATTGATAAAATAGGTTTCCTATGTAAATCACTGGTGAATGATGTTAGGCATGCTACTTGACAGACATCTCACAAAATCATCTCGAACAAAGTTCTGGATTGCTTCAACCCTTAGTTTGTGAAGTTCTACTCTTAAGTTCTTGGAACTATAGCAGCAAACCATGTGTCATATCCATTCCATGGTGCTAAAAGTCCAGAAGTTTTCGAGCTATGTTGTAGCTCTAGTAAAGCAGACTCTTGCACGAAAATAAGATGGCTATATTGTGGCATTTCCTTGCACGAAAATAAGACGGGCTACCAGTTGTAGCTTTAGTTATTCTTTATTTACTTGAAACATGAGGAGATATTTTAAATTAATAATATTACCATTTGCAGGTATGAGAAAGATATGCTAGCATTTACTGGCTGCAGCCATGGCTTGACATCAGGTGAGGAAGAGGAGCTACGTAAGATGCGTTATGAAGTCAGTCACTGGAAAGAGAAAGAAATTAATGGAACCGAGAGAAGAAGCATTGGTGGCTGTCCCCTCACTCCAAGGGAAACTTCACTTTTGTTGAAAGGAGTGGGCTTTACACGAAGCACCAGAATTTACTTAGTTGCGGGTGAAGCTTTTGGCAATGGAAGCATGCAAGCACTGCTGGACGATTTTCCCAATATCTATTCTCATTCTACCCTTGCAACAGAAGAGGAACTTGAGCCCTTCAAAAATCATCAAAACATGCTTGCTGGTCTTGACTATAGTGTAGCTCTCCAGAGTGATGTCTTTATGTACACATACGATGGAAACATGGCAAAAGCTGTACAAGGCCATAGGCGTTTCGAGGACTTCAGGAAGACGATTAACCCAGACAGGTAACACCTTTCCCTTGTTAGAAGTATACTATATGCGTATGGTCATTTCCTTCTACAACCAATGACCCAACAGGCAACAACCAAATTTTATGTCTTGCAGTTTTTTTCCCTTGACAACAAGTACTATACTCCCTCCGTTCACAACTATCCTACGTTCTGAGTTTAGTCAAAGTCAAACTTTTAAAATTTTGACGAAATATATAAGAAAAGATATAAACACCTATGATATAAATTTAATATTATTAGAATTGTCATAAAATGCATCATTATTATATGCATTGGGTATTATAGATGTTGACATTTTTCGTAGGGGTTTTCCTTTTTTTCTGAATGTGTAAAGTTTTGTCGCAGGATGGATTTTGTGAACCTGGTAGATGAATTTGATGAAGGAAGGATTGGTTGGGAGGAATTCAGTTCAGAAGTGAAAAGGTTGCACAAAGATAGAACAGGAGCCCCATATTTTAGGGAGGCTGGAGAATTCCCAAAGCTTGAGGAGGCTTTCTTCGCAAACCCCATGCCGGGCTGTATATGTGAGAAACACAGTGAACAGTGAACAAGTAATCCAGCCCAGTCGATGATTCTTTGACAAGCCGCACCGAGGCCCAGCTGCAGCACGCATAGTTCGTTCATCCCTGATCATTCCTAGTTGAGACACGGGGCATTTGCACCTCCACTTTAGAGGGCACCTCCTGGAGCTCAATGCAAGAAATTTGACAGGTGACCAAATTATGTAAGCAATTGGCAGTGGGGAACTAATTCCCATACGCCAGAACACGTGAAGATGCAGCGACCTGAAATGGTACTATTGGTAGGTATATAAGAAGTAGCTACGTTGGTAGGTATTATTGGTATTTTTTTAGCACTTAGGTTGTACTATTACATTAGGCATACGCAGATGTTCAGATGGGGGGTTGCCTTGTGCCCTTGTGTGTACAACTGAATTTTTTGACACCTATAGTTTTATTCAGATATAAACATAATTATACGATTTGGATCATGCAGTGGGACTTGAGGTAGCAAATTGGAAGTACAAAAACTTGGCAATTGCATGACCTAAACTTGCACTAGAAACATTTCAGCAGCTCCTGAGAGTTATGTGCAGAGGCTTTGTACCCAGAATTACCCAAAGATGGCACTAACGAAAGCTAATGGAGCCCATATATTGTGGTTACACAACTATTTTTCATCGGTGCAATCCCATTCGTGAAGCTCTTGCAAACGATTTTGTAACAAATTTAAGCTAATTAACCAATTGCAGCACCTTTAAGTTCTCATCGATTTGAAACAACACATAACAAGAGTTTTTTCCAAGGAACTTGAAGGTCATTCACTCAATACAAGGATACTTATGACCAAAACAGAGCATTATGGTAGCTGAAGCTCCTGCCAGTAGTCATTTCCTTCAGGATGCATATCTAACCTCCAAGGCTACATAGTTAGAGAAGGTCAGAAGAGGGTACACCATCTTATGGAAGTGAGCCATCTAAATGAACTCATTCCCAGCAAGCCGCAAAAGACACGTATCCATTTAGCAATTTATTCCGTTTCATCTGCAAAAAGGTAGGGGTCAATTTATGCGACCATTAGAAGATATTGAAGAGGTGACAAAAATATCAGAGCATCACTGCAAATCCATACAATGGGAGACACATAAAAACATATATACACAGACATAACATTAAATAAGTAGCAGCATGTTGTAATATACGGATCTGCGATGCATTTAGTGAAGCATGAAGCATGAAGCTCAACTGTGAGATCCTACTGCGGTTAACAAGGTGTTGAATAACTACAAATTTTCCCCGGTAAGCTACATCCACATGACTTGGGACAATGCTATCACTGTGCATCCCAAATTCCCAATGTGCTATACTCTAGATATATGTCAACTGTCAGCACAAAGCTTGATTCTCACGTAATTCTCCTCACTGGCCGATGTTGTAGTATGCACTTTCTGTCATGTTTTAATTTTCCTTTTGTAAAGACCTAGGGGTTTTAGCATTAGACAGCAACTAAGCTAAAGACAAATGCTGGCACAAAACACATGTTCTTTTGTGTAATGATAATGGAATCCCATTACAAAGTAGTCGTTTGGAAAAGAAAATCAACTCCAGTTATCTTGTAAAGAAAAAGACAAGTCATGATCTTGTAAAGAGAACTTGGACAGATCCAAGTCTCCTGTTTCAAGTTTTCTGTGATCACATTGATTTCTGTTGACATGACACACGATTCTTGTATTACAATCCATCCTTCCTCCTAAGCATCAACATCATTCATAATAGTAGTAGAACTTGTAGTAACCCAAGGATTAATTTAAAATGTGAGATTATAAGATACTCCATATTATTCAAAAGGAAATACATGGTATGGATAAATGATTAAAATTTAAGGGTTCTTTACCATTAAAGAAGACTTGAGCATGAGGTGAAGCCCTTCTGTATGTCATTAGTTCACACAGTGCATCCTCGTTAGACTTTGAGCTTATATAACCAAGTGTAAGATGCATTTTGAGAAGAACTATTGCTTTAGATACAACGAGCTCGATAAAACACATTTCATTTGGCAACCACCCAATATTATCTATTTTCACAACCTGAAGGTTGGTACAGAAGGAATCAGTCAATTGTGTAATTTGAAACTCTCCATCTGCTTCAGTTTCATCCTCGTCGCGAGTGATCTTGAAAAAAAAAGTCAAGCACCATAAATAGCAGTGATCACCTCCAAGCACAAAAAAATATGGCAATTTGCAAGGGGGTGTTCTTAGTTCAAACCGTGATTTCAAGTTCTTCTAGATTAGGAGCATTCATTAGTAAGCATAAGGTTGACATAATGGCAGGCCTCTCACAAAAGTGTGTCCAGAGGATTAAACTCCTTAAGTTTTTAAAGGTACATGCAATTTTTTTCCATTAAATGGCCATTCTGTAAAATAAAAATAAATGTGAATCTCAATGCAAAGGTGGGTTAGGAGAACTATTGCACAATTGACATTTTTTTTCTTCACTAAAAAAGGTTAGTCATAATACAAAAACTATCAGATGTTTTTTAAAGCACGTGTAAGCACCGAGTATATATCTTTAGAACAAAGGAGCAAATACTTGCCGATTTTTTAAAACAACGAAACCCACTCATAAAAAATAATTGAGCAGGTTACAACTAGAAATGTCCCAATGCCTTGGAACTGAGGAATTTCAAATAATAACCTAATAAGAAGCATAGAGCATTTCGAGCATCTTTGATTAGAAAATAATCTGCAGCATTAATTGATCAGAACACTAAATGAAAGCAAAAAACAAAATATGGCAGGAGCAACAGAAAGCATTTTAACTATTACAGATGTCCACAGACGCAGAACATGGATTTACAAGCACTTACAAGCACCACTTCCTGTTGCTTGATATAATTCAATTCCATTAGTGTGTAGCTTGTATGGAGAATGAGCTTCCTAACTTGAGCAAGCCCGGCAATGAATCCTTCGAATCCGCCAGAGCTCACATAGGTGCCCAAATCGATGGGGTGGCTTCATCGAGGCATGGCAGATCCGCAATTCGCCAGCCATAATCAGCAAAAGAAATTATGGTAAGGCTCCGTAGGTTAGGTCCCCCAATCACCCACTCGTTTGAGCCGTCACCGCGGATATCCACAGAGTAAAGATGCAGCGTATTAAGCAAGGGTGACGCACCAAGAATCGCTTCCAGCTGGCTCTCCCCATTCTCGGGGAATTTGACATCATAGAGTTTTAGCTCCTCGAGCACAGGGAAGCCAATAAAGCCCACAGGAAGAGGCGGTATGTTGCAGTAGTGCAGCTCCAGTTGCACGAGTTGGGTGCATAAGAAGACCGAGGAGTGAATGGTTGAGGAGCGCTGGAGGTGGAGGTTGATGGATTCGACGCCGCGGTTGCAGAGGGCGATGACCCAGTCAACGAGGCGGCCGACGGAATGGTTGTCGATTTGGAATTGGAAGGAGAAGTGCGAGATGCGGCCCGGGTAGCGAAGGAGAACGCTGTCAACAATCACCGGGGGCGTGCCGGGGTGGTCGAGGAAGGAGAGTGAGAGGTAGGGGAGGGCCTCCCACCGGCGGCGCCAGGCGCGAGAGAGCGCGGAGGTGCGGACGGTGTCGCGGAGGTCGAGGCGGGTGAGGATGGCGTCGAGCAGGGGCGGCAGGAGGGAGGTCAGCAGGTCCGCCGCCGGCTCGCTCGACCCCGCGCGGCGGCGCGAGGACGCCATATCAGTAGTACTAGTAGAATTTCGCGCGGCGTCACGCCGCGGATCTTTTGGATTTTTTTTTTAAGCATATGTTGTTGCTGATTGTTTTTGTTGCACAACCTTTGCCGGCGAGTCCGGTCTAAGGGCGTGCAGCGAGAGCGTAGTCGAAGGAGTCGTACACGCGGCACAATCACAGATGCGAAAAGTAAAATGACACAGAGATATAGGCAGGACTGATCTTTATTATCAATGGTGTGTCTCTCTCAATACAATACATGGGTATATATAGGAGGGAGAGGGGCTAGGGTTGAGGACCAATCTAGAGGGAAAACCCCCCCGCATGTGGTGCGTACGTCGGTTTCCTAACACTCCCCCTTGGTCCGACATCCCGTATTGTCTATGTCTCAAAACTCCGAAAAACCCAGTGGAAAAAATATGGAGAAAGAGCGCATAGCATACGTCTCCTTATGTTGCACGAATTGCCTCATCAAAAACCTCAATGTGAGAAACATCGGGAAAACTCACATAAGGGAAAAAGAGTACAATCCACTCAACATCAGGTTGAGTACTTGATCATCCGGATCAAGATTTTCAGATGGGGGTGTGAAGAATCTCCCCCGGAGTCTGGCATATCTCTAAGTCTCATCATACCGATTCCACGAACACACCTCTCAAAAGATGATGCCGGTAATGATTTAGTGAACATATCAGCGAGATTGTCACACGACTTAGTATGCAAGATCCTTACCTCGTTCGTCTTCTGCAGCTCATGCGCATAGAAAAACTTGGGGTTGATGAGACTACTCTTCACATGCCCTGACTGCACTTGTGCAACACAAGCTACATTATCTTCATAGATAATGGTGGGGGTTTGTACGGTGTTCAGCCCACACGTCTGCTGAATGTGGCAAATCATCCGTCGAAGCCATGCACACTCTTGTGATGCTTCTTATAGTGCTATGATTTCAGAGTGGTTCGTTGAAGTCGATAGAAGACTTTGCTCAAACGATTTCCAGGGAACATCAGTTCCACCACAAAGGAAAACATATCCAATCTATGACTTGGAAGTGTGCGGGTCCGACAGGTACCCTCACATCAACATAGCCTACCAATGATAGGTCTTGATTCCTCCTATAAAACAGCCAAAGATATTTGGTCCGTTGCATGTATCGGAAGACGTCCTTGATGCCTTTCCAATATCTAGGTAGGCTCAGAACTGTACCTAGCAAGCAAATTGACAGCGAACGCGATGTCCTGCCATGTACAATTCGCGAGGTACATGAGTGCTCCAAGGACACTCAAGTAGGGGAATTCCGGTCCCGGAATTTCCTCCCCCTCTTCCTTAGGCCTGAACGGGTCCTTATCTTGCTGTAAAGACCTCCCAATTATTGGGGTCTTCGAAGGATATGAAATCCAAATCTCTCTAACACCTTGTGGTGTAGGCAGACTGGTGCACTAGAATCCCAGCATGGGAATGTTCAAGTTGCAGACCCAGACAGAACTTGGTTTTACCCAAATCCTTCATCTCGAATTCTGACATCAGGTAGGAACTCGCTTCCTCAATATCTCTAGGTGTACCGATTATATTCAAATCGTTCACATACACCGAGATTATACATAATCCATCTTCGTTGCTCGTGTAGCCCTTCTGGTGAAGGAATCACTTAAGCGATTATACCACATCCTACCAGACTGTTTAAGTCCGTACAATGACTTCCAAGAAGAACAATGTATAGACACGATTTGCTCTCTTGGTTCGGAATGGGGATACCTTCCGGTACCATCATGTAAAAGTCCGAATCAAGGTTACCATATAGGTAAGTGTTGACAACATCCAACAATTTCATTGTTAAGTCCAGATTTACTGCCATCGAGATCAAGTATCTAAAGGTTATACCAGCCATGACTGGGGAGTAAGTTTCCTCAATATCGACATATGTCGTTGAGTGAACCCTTGAGCGACGAGCCTTGCTCTGTACCGATCCACCTCATGTGTGAGGTAACTGCCTCCTGCCAATCTTTCCAATCCGACCTTATTTTACAATCAGCGGGATTGTTAGGCCTAGGATCTATGATTGAGGCAATTCTATAGCAAAGTTAATGTCGACAATTGCCATTGCTCGGTTCCTTGACTCTCCCTTATTTATATAATTTATGGCCATTTCGTCATGGGGCGCATCTGGCGCTACCTCTTGCTCCACCGTATTTCCCATTACAGGAGCGAGGTCCTTTAGCTTTTTCGCGCCGATGTGTGTACTCACATCTCCGCTGGATGTTCCCTCAATAGGGACGTTCAAGTCCGGAATCCCGTGCACAGGACTTTCCGTACTTGTGCCAGGTCTCAATTGGCTCCCCTTTTTCTTACTAGGGGCTTTGGTGACTGTCTGTGATAAATCTCTCTTATCCTTCTTCCTCAGGCGTCCCCGAGTACTTAGGAGTTGAGAAACCGGATTTCCCGTCCTTTTAGGCCTTTGGACGGGAGCGGGTGTACCATAGTTAACTTCGGTATCTCAACCCTTTCCGGTGCATTGCGCGCAGGCATATGCGATTTGTCACAGTTTACAAGTCACTAAAGTGATCAGGCAGTTGATTCGCTAATGCATGCAAATCAATTATCGTTTGGACTTGTTTATTTGTCTCGGCAGTGCGTGGGTCATGAGCGTGGATCTCCGTGACTTGGCACGTGATTTCTCGACTTTTATCATCAAGGGGTTGATTATCTCCCCCTAAAGTCGGAAACAGATCCTCGTCAATGCAATCAGCGAAGCGGGCCGTATGACATTCACTTGTCATGGGGTCCAAATACCTGATTATGGACATAGTCGCATAACCAACGTATATCCCCGACTTACGGAGTGGGCCCTTTGCTGATCGCTGGGGTGGTGCTATCGGTACATACACCTGGCAACCGAACCTATAAAGGTGGGAAATTATCGGTGCCGACCCCTGCGCAAGCTGCACATGAGAATGGATGTTGTAGGCCAACGGTCTAAAGTTAATGAGTTTAGCAGCGTGTAACACAGCTTGCCCCAACATCTGGTTGGTGAAATACAACTCTTATGATGGACTTTATCCTTCACCTTTAAGGGGGGCGGTCTAATGATTAACTTCCCTGTAGCGTATGCGGAGCACACAAAATCATCAGGATTTGGGAAGTTTTTCACTTTAACATTATGACCGTTTGAGTTGTATATTCCTCATCATACTTAGACAGTGGCCTAATCTATCATGCCATATGAAAAATAGTTCAGAGCATCGGAAGGTAGTGTACACAGGCAGTGCTACAATTACCGTGTAGCATAGCCATGTGTCCAATGGAGGAAAAATTTCCAAGAACATGTTTACCATTTTCATCGCGCCCGGTGATTAGTAGGCATTCCATACC
The DNA here is from genome assembly GCA_947311845.1 of Poa pratensis. Lineage (NCBI taxonomy): Eukaryota > Viridiplantae > Streptophyta > Magnoliopsida > Poales > Poaceae > Poa > Poa pratensis. Next base: position 18,779,679 of record CAMZMU010000083.1, on the reverse strand, counting down.
GTTCATAACACCGGTCTCAGCTGGAGACTATTAGCGTGAAAACCAATGAAACTTAAGGGGGTGCGAATGACTCGGGGTACAACAATGCATCGTTAATGATCAAAGTTGTTCCCATGGGTAGTATCATAGTGGCTCGTCCGGAGCCAACTATATAAGGATCGCAGCCGGCGATTTTCATAACACTACCTCGAGAATTTTATCAGACTCAAAGCACATAATCTCCCTGAAGATGGTATTTGTGTATCGTTTTCCACGAGACATGTTTACTCCATTGGGGTGCCACACGTGTTCTAAGACATTTGCATGTAATTAAAATAATGAAGCGAGGAAGTAGCGACATTACAAAACAAATGCATATATCTGAGAACATAACATGCCATCATATTTAAATAGAGGAATTAATGAACGATAATCAAATGTCATTCAAGCGTCGAAATAATGAATATGGCTTGCTCTTATAGAGCTTACAAACCAAATGTATCTCATATAGCCTAAGGAATCATGATAAGTTAAACAGTGGAAGCTTAGACAGGCATAGAGAACGCGCTGTTCACTTCACACTCAATGTCCAACTGAGTGAATTGCTCCTCACTGAGTATAGGATCATCATCAGTGCCTACACGAGGTGCAAAAGGGAGCACCAAGTGATCGACCTCCATAGAGACACCGACGTCCGTTGAGACCGTAGGGGCTATCTCCGTGGGCGCAACTACAGGTGCAACCATAGGCAGAGGTGGAGGCGACGGGAGGATCTCGGGCGCCACCATGGGTACCGGAGGTACCTCCCCCTGTACTGAGGCGAGGTGCGATACATGCACCTTCTTACTAGCCTTGTACGTTGCCACAACGTCCTTAGGTGCACAGCACTGGCGTGAGAAGTGTTCTGTAGAGCCGCACCAGTAGCATTCCTGGGGCCTCTGCTCCCCCTTGCCTGGCTGATGCTGCTGAGCCTGGCGAGGGGGTGAGGCGCCTTCTTGCCCTTCCTGCCTCTCTTCTTCTTGAGAGGCACATGGGCCTCCTGACGGGAACTCGCTCCAAGTGGCTGCGCGAGAGAGTTCTTTCGCAAGAGCTCATCTTGCGCCTCCTCCACTTGGAGTATGTCCAGAAGCTCTGCATATTGCGTGTACTTCCCCTGGCGGTAATTCCGCGAGGACTGTACACCATCAGGTGGAAAGTAGAGACAATCTTCTCAATCTTCTGAGTGTCGGTGACAGTGACACCACACATCCGAAGAGAGATGCAAATCCGGCGCAAAGCCGAATTATAGTCTCCCACCGTCTTGAAGTCCTGAAACCTCAGACGCATCCACTCAGCCTCTGCCTGCGGGCGAACAGTGTACTTCAGTCGCTCGAAACGCTGTTTAAGAGCATTCCAGAGGTCCAAAGCACTCCGCTCAGCCATGTACTCATTTTTTAGAGTACTGCAGAGGTGGTGACGCAGAAAATGCAGAGCCTGGGCATTCTGAGAAGGGATGACAGCGTTGGTGGCCGTCTGGGTCCCCATGCCAATCGCGTTGGTCAGCTCCCTCGACGTGAGGAAGATCTCAACGTACGATGCCCACGGCAGGCAGTGCAACCCATTTTGGGTTAGCTCGGTGAATTCACGGTTGACGATTCCGGCCATTTACAATTTATGCAAATCATATTAGATTACAGCAGGTAATCCATTGCATAAATGCGATGAAAATACAATTGTTCATTAACATGACGTTCCAATATTTAAAAACATGCTAACAATGATTTCAAAGCGATTAAAAGTAATTAAACAATTAATTCTAGCAATGAAAAATATAATACAAGCATGATAATGACGGAAACATGTTAAGCGCATCACTAACGTGAAACATTGGCCCTAAAATTGACTTTCCAAAGCTATTGTATGCCTAGATAAACAATTTCAGCAAAAACAGACTATTCCAGGGACTTACGGATAAATTATTCAGCAGGAATAAAAATATTCGTAAAATTGGAAAAGTACAGGTGCTAAAATGTAAATTTTGCGCGCAGCCCTGTATAATTAGGCGCAATCAAGGGGAGAATTAAGAGACTGGAAACGTCCGTAATTAAGAGCACTTAATACAAAACGTTTCAACCCAAATTTATTCTCCATCAATGCCATTAATTAAGGCAAAACGGGCCAGCAGGGCTCGTGGCGTTCGGCAGCGCCTCGGGCGTGTTTGCGTGGCCAGCAGGGCCATCTACTCGCGGGAGGTGGTGGCGGCCGCGGCAGTGGCGCCGGCGACCAGCAAGGTCGGGCGGCAGTGCGCGCGTGCCAGCCGCACGCACGGGCGCGGCGAGCTCGGCTCGCGACCGGCGGCCATGCGCGGCATCACGCGGAGCTCGGCCAGCATGTCCACGGGCATGGTGCGGCGCCGACGAGCGCGTATATGCGATGACGCGCACATCTCAGACGGCACGGCCAGCTGGGCCGACGAGCGTGCAGGACGCCGACGACGTCCATGACGCCGGCGATGAACGCGGACGGCCAGCAAATCTGGACCTTCTCGCGCGGAAGAGCAACGGCGGCACCACGTAGTGCGAGGCTCGGTGTGTTGCGTGGCGGCTTGCCGACCTATGCAACACACGACGAACGGCTCTACGGCAGTCAGCCGACGACGTCTTTTACACCGACACGAAAAACACTTCGGATGTCAATTTTCATCGTCCATTCATCTGGAATCGAGACGGCGCGTCGCACAGCCGGTGCGCCGCGGCGGTACCGTGATCATCAGGATCACATTTGTACCGACTCCCTACGGTGGCGTCATCAAATCCCCCATGAATCCAAGAGTATCGACATTGGTCGGCGACGTATTCGTCAGCTCGACTCTCGGGAGGGAAATCGACACCGTAGGTAATATAAAACGTATTGCAAGAACGGAAACATAAATAGATGCAACACCGTTGTTGCGATCGGATCTGGATTATACCTCCGCGATGAACGACGAGAGCCTGCTTGATGAAGGCTCGATGCAGATCAGTTGGCGGAGCAATTCGTGCTGATAACGTGTTGCACAACCTTTGCCGGCGAGTCCGGTCCAAGGACGTGCAGCGAGAGCGTAGTCGAAGGAGTCGTACACGCGGCACAATCACAGATGCGAAAAGTAAAATGACACAGAGATATAGGCGGGACTGATCTTTATTATCAATGGTGTGTCTCTCTCACTACAATACATGGGTATATATAGGAGGGAGAGGGGCTAGGGTTGAGGACCAATCTAGAGGGAAAACCCCCGCACGTGGTGCGTACGTCGGTTTCCTAACAGTTTTAGCTGTCGACAGTATTGTGTTGTGCGTCAATTAGAGAATATATACGTGGAGATTGGTTGAAAGCGAGGGAGTAGAAGCTGTAGTATTGCGTACCTGTCAGCAGTGAGGATCCTAAGCTACGCGACACGGCGCGGCTCAAGGAATGCATGTTGGACAGTGGTGACGTGTGGCGGGACGCGTGTTTGCTTGGCGCCTGTTGAGGTTGCTGGGCGGCTGGTGGTCATATATGGCTGGTGGTACATTTTGCTTCGCTGGTTATTTTGTATCCTTCTACATCCTGCTATAGCTGGATTTACAATGGAAGGCAGAAGCGATCTCGGTGATCTAATGGAGTTCTGGGAAGCTGAGCTTGATGAAGATGGTGCGCGGAAGAATGTGATGCCACCTCCGTTGAATGTTGCGTGGCGTCACGCCACGGCCTTGGTGTTTTTTTTTTGTACGATTTTTTTTTTGTTCACCGAAATGTTGGAGAAATTGGAGTGTTAAAACATGTTCTTATTTTGTTGTAGGTAGGTAGCATGTTTCTCTGACCATTTTTTAAATATTTTGTAGAGTTTTGGAATATTTAGTGGATTGAATTGTTCGAACGCTTAAAAAATGTATAGTTTTTGAGAATTTGTGAGATTCAAAAAAAGTGGACGTGTAAAAATTGTTCAAATCCGGAAAATTTGGGTCAAATAGACTTCGAAAATTGTTGAAATTGGGAAGATTTACAGTTTTGAATTATTTGTACGGTCATAGAGTTTTCAATTCCAAAAGTTGGTGAAATAGTTAGATTTTGAAGTATTCAATTTTTTTGAAATATTCAAATCTGTATGATGCGTTTATGTGGTGGAATTGAAATGTTGAAAATGTCCACATTTTAAAGTTGTGCAGACCTGAAAATTATTGAAGTTGTGTTTGAGAAGTTACAAAAGTTTTTGGAAAAAGAAAAGTAGGGAAAATGTGGTAAAATTCAAATCCAGAAAATTTGGGTCAAATAGATTTCGAAAATTGTTGAAATTGGGAAGATTTACAGTTTTGAATTATTTGTACGGTCAGAGTTTTCAATTCCAAAAGTTGGTGAAATAGTTAGATTTTGAAGTATTCAATTTTTTTGAAATATTCAAATCTGTATGATGCGTTTATGTGGTGAAATTGAAATGTTGAAAATGTCCACATTTTAAAGTTGTGCAGACCTGAAAATTATTGAAGTTGTGTTTGAGAAGTTACAAAAGTTTTTGGAAAAAGAAAAGTAGGGAAAATGTAGTAAAATTCAAATTTTGAAAATGTCCACATTTTGAAGTTGTGCAGTTCATAAAATTTTTAGTTCTAAAAGTTGGCGAAGTAGTTAGATTTGAAAGGATTTTAAGAAGTTTGAAATATTCAAATCTGTGTGGTGCGTTTTTGTGGTGGAATTCAAATTTTGGAAATGTTCACATTTTAAAGATGTGCAGATCTGAAAATTACTGAAGTTGTATTTCGAAAGTTACAAAAGTTTTTGAAGAAAGAAAAGTAGGGGGAATGTGGTAAAATTTGAATTTTGAAAATGTCCAGATTTTGGAGTTGTGTAGATTTGAATTTGTTTGAAAATGTCCATATTTTGGACTTGTGGAGATGTGAAAATAATTAAATATGTCAACATGTTGGAGTTGTGGAGATTTGAAAATGTCCACATTTTGGAGTTTGAAAAGCTTTTAAAAAAAGGAAATCATGGAAAAATTGAAATGTTGAAAATGTCCACATTTTAAAGTTGTGCAGACCTGAAAATTATTGAAATTGTGTTTGAGAAGTTACAAAAGTTTTTGGAAAAAGAAAAGTAGGGAAAATGTAGTAAAATTCAAATTTTGAAAATGTCCACATTTTGAAGTTGTGCAGTTCATAAAATTTTCAGTTCTAAAAGTTGGCGAAGTAGTTAGATTTGAAAGGATTTTAAGAAGTTTGAAATATTCAAATCTGTGTGGTGCGTTTTTGTGGTGGAATTCAAATTTTGGAAATGTTCACATTTTAAAGATGTGGAGATCTTAAATTACTGAAGTTGTATTTCGAAAGTTACAAAAGTTTTTGAAGAAAGAAAAGTAGGGGGAATGTGGTAAAATTTGAATTTTGAAAATGTCCAGATTTTGGAGTTGTGGAGATTTGAATTTGTTTGAAAATGTCCACATTTTGGAGTTGTGGAGATGTGAAAATAATTAAATATGTCAACATGTTGGAGTTGTGGAGATTTGAAAATGTCCACATTTTGGAGTTTGAAAAGCTTTTTAAAAAAGGCAATCAGGGAAAAAAAACAGAAGGGAAAAATAAAAAGTCCGAGCCAGCTGCGCAGCAGCCAGCCCGGCCCAGCAGGCGGCCCAGCTTCGCGGCCCAGACCCGCTGGGACGTCACGTTGACGTCACCAGCGGGCGGAGCTGCCGCGGCGGCGACGCGAACGCCGGCGGCAAACCACGGCGAGTGATAACCCACAAGTATAGGGGATCGCAACAGTCTTCGAGGGAAGTAAAACCCAAATTTATTGATTCGACACAAGGGGAGACAAAGAATACTTATAAGCCTTAACAGCGGAGTTGTCAATTCAGCTGCACCTGGAAAAGCACTAGTAACAGGGTGATGTGAAAGCAGCAGTAATATGAGACCAATAGTAACAGTAACACAACAGCAGTAGCAGTAACACAGAGGCGATGGCACCAGAAAATAGTTGATACTACTTCTAATGGCATATAGGACCGAATGAGTATTTGATGATGACAGATGGACCGGGGTTCCCAGCTATCTACACTAGAGGTAACTCTCCAATAACAAGTGTTGGGTGAACAAATTACAGTTGGGCAATTGATAGAATTGAAATAGCATTAAGACAGAACATCTAGTCTATTAATCATACGTAGGCATGTTTTCCATATATAGTCATACGTGCTCGCAATGAGAAACTTGCACAACATCTTTTGTCCTACCAGCCCGTTTGCAGCGGGGCCTCAAGGGAAACTACTGGTAATTAAGGTACTCCTTTTAATAGAGCACCGGAGCAAAGCATTAGCACTTAGTGAAAACATGTGATCCTCATATCTAAACCATCCCCTCCAGTTATCCCAGTTGCTGTCACTCTGGGGCCTCGGGTTCCGGACAGAGACATGTGCAAACAACTTGTAGATACAATCTAAGCAATAATTATAGAGCTTAAATCTAAGATCATGCCACTCGTGCACTAGTGACAAGCATTAAACACAACAAGATTGCAGCAACAATAACTTCACAAACTTATAGATAGACTGATCATAATGTAACAATTCATCGGATCCCAACAAACACAACACCGATTACATCAGATGGATCTCAATCATGTAAGGCAGCTCATGAGATCATTGTATTGAAGTACATGGGAGAGAGAGTACCAACTAGCTACAGCTAGAACCCGTAGTCCATGGGGGAACTACTCACAAACCATCATGGAGTCGAAGTGGAGGCGGTGGAGTCGATGGAGATGGCTCCGGGGGTCAATCCCCGTCCCGGCAAGGTGCCGGAACAGGAACTTCTGACCCCCGAAACTTGTCTTCGATGGCGGCGGAGCTGCGGAACTCTTTCTGGAATATGACCGATTGTTTAGGGTTTTCGGGCAGGAGCATTATATAGGCGAAAGGGCGGCGCGAGGGGGTGGCCGAGTCGGCCTCACCACGTGGTGGCGCCACCCCCCTCCAGGCCGCGCGGGGACATGGTGAGGAGGCCGTGGGCCTCCCCCGGGCTTGCCCTTCTGGCTCCGTGTACGTGTCGGGAAAATAGGAGGTTAGGCTTTTGTTTCGTCCAATTCCGAGAATATTTCCTTAAGTAATTATCTGGAATAGAAAAACAGCAGAAAACAGGAACTGGCACTGTGGCATCTTGTTAATAGGTTAGTCCCAGAAAATACATAAAAATGATGTATAATGCATATAAAACATGTGACATTGATATATAAAACAAGCATGAAACATCAGAAATTATAGATACGTTTGAGACGTATCAAGCATCCCCAAGCTTAGTTCCTACTCGTCCTCGAGTAGGTAAAATAAAAACAAAATAATTTCTGAAGTGACATGCTACCAACATAATCTTGATCCAATAGTGATGTAAGGCATGTGAGCTGAGATCAAATCATTCAAAGCAAATGTCTATAATTGATATTAAATAAGAGATAATAAAGCAAGTTAGTTAAACAAGCTAAAAGTTTTCATGAATGATTGCTTTAAAGACATGAAACCGTACAAGGTTCATTAAAGATGTTTTAAGTATCCAGTGTAGGAGTTCTATCCTTCAATTCCAAGCATCAAGTAAATTTTCACAACATAGAGTACGGATCCAGTCAAGTAAAATAAACATGAACGTCATGAATCAACTGTTTCGAAGCCTACTCAACCGGTGAGCGTAAGCATTTGGTATTGGCACCAGGATGTTATGGCTAAGAGAACATTAATGGGGGTTTGGAAGGCCAATGGAAGATAGTCTCACAAAGCTATAGGTGATCATTAGACAAGAGGAAGTCTTATAATCGAAGCTATGTAAGGAGTAGTGATTGCCATGCAACGGATGCACATAGAGCTATATGTGTATGAAAGCTCTCCAATGGAACTAGTGGGGGTGCATCCAACTTGGTTGCTCACGAAGACCTAGAGCACTTTTGAGGAGCTCATCATTGGAATATACAACCCAAGTTCTATAGTGTAAATTCCCCACATAGTTATACTAGTAAAACATGAAAACTCTCTCTCATGGAGTATAGGTGCTAAACATGAGCACAAATGATGACTATGAATACTGCAGGTGCTGAAACATGAGCACAAGTGTGGATAAAGGATAGTAATGTTGCCCCCTTTTTCTTTATTCTTTTTTTTCTTTTTTTTTCCTTTTTTCTATATTTTTTTTCTTTTTCTGTTTCTCTTTTCGATGGCCTCCATGGCTCTTTTCACTTTTAGGGGCAACATTCTAATATGACAACACACTTTTTGGTACAAATAACTCATAATGAACAAAACATGATGTATGAAACTGTATGCCTCTGCCAGTGTAGCAGGATGTGCAATGATCTAGCGTAACATGGGTAAACCACACATCAGCTGTATAGAATCATGCAAAGCAATATATAAATGATAAATGACAACAAGTCATGTAATGTAAAATGGAAGTTGCATGGCAATATATCTCGGAACAGCTATGGAAATGCTGTGGTAGGTAGGTATGGTGGCTGTTTTGAGGAAGATGTATGGGCTTATGTGTAGGAGAACAGAGAAAGTCCTCCCACGGGTTTGGATGTACTGGCGAAGTATGCACAACTCTCAATGTGAGCAGAAGGCAATGCACAGCACCGAAGAGGCTAGCAAATTTGGATGGTGGAAGTGCCAAAAACCGTAGCTTAACATTAGTCAAAAAGAACTCACAAGCTTATTGCAAACAACTAGCAGGTTCAACATTAAGAGCATGATTAAAATTCACTCCAAGAAGGGCCGTTCACGGCGGCACAAGTACCCCGCTAGATCCCTCGACCTTCAGCACAACTCAGTCATTACGATGAACCTTTAGACATGGAAAGCTATCAAGTCCAACTACACCTTCAACAATTTAAGTAGAGTTTGTAGTACGGTACAAGCTTAAAGACAACAATCCACTAATGATTTTAACTTAATTAACCAGCAAGATTTACCATCTATTACTTATTACCTCAAAACGTTTGCAAAGAATCAGGTTATCAAAGTTCAATGATCTACGAGATTATGCAAGTTTTTTCATTATACCACTACCACATGCAACATTTTCTGAACCAACACATCAACCAAGCAACTCTCCAAACAAATATAAGTGAAGTAAGAGAGTACTTTCTACAAAAGAACTAATAGCTCTGAACAAGAGATACATGAAAACCAAGAGCTAGAAGCTAAACAGTGCGAAAACTGAATACTCAACAAATATAAGTGAAGAATAGGAGTATTCAAATGAAAAAGCGGAGCGTGTCTCTCTCCCAAACAAGATAGATAGGATCCAATATTGTATGATCAGAAAATAAAAATAACAAACTAAAAATAAAAGCACACAGACGCTCCAAGAACAGCACATATGATGTGAAAGAATTAAAATATAGTTTCACTAGAGATGACCTGATAAGTTGTTGATGAAGAAGGGGATGCCTTGGGCATCCCCAAGCTTAGACGCTTGAGTCTTCTTGAAATATGCTTGGGTGACCCACGGGGGCATCCCCAAGCTTAGGCTCTTCACTCTTCTTGATCACATTATATCATCCTTCTCTCTTGACCCTTGAAAACTTCCGCCACACCAAACTTCTCATAAACTTCATTAGAGGGGTTAGTACTCAAAAACATTAATCCACTTTGGTTCTGTTGTGACACATTGCAAGAACTCAATAAAACATTAGCTACAGCCCTCCACGTCTAGAAAGCCTTACTTAAAGTCCACAAGAGACAATGCAAAAAAACAGAGACAGAATCTGTCAAAACAGAACAGCCAGTAAAGATGAATTTTTTCGAGGCACTTCCGTTGCTCAAATCAGAAAACGCGAAACTAACGAAAGATGCGTACATATCTGAGGATCACGCACAATTTTTTCAGAATTTTTCAATTTTTCTGGAATTTATAAAGCTCAAAATGGTGGACAGCAAAAATCTGTCCCTGTGCAGAAATCCAAATCTAGCATCATCTAATCATTAGAGACTCTTCTTGGCACAACAATTCAAAAAAGTAAAGATACAAAGGAGTTGTTACAGAAGTAAGCAGCTCCTTGACTCAAAAAGCAAAGAAAAATTTCAGAAATAAAACATGGGTTGTCTCCCAAGAGCGCTTTTCTTTAATGCCTTTTAGCTAGGCTTGATAGTTTTAATGATGCTCTCATGAAAATAGAAAATGAAGCAAAAAGGAGCATCAAGAAGCAAATTCAAAACACATTTAAGTCTAACCCACTTCCTATGCATAGGAATCTTGTACACAAATAAATCCAAAGAACAAAGTGACAAGCATAGGAAGATAAAACAAGAGTAACTTCAAAATTTTCAGCATATAGAGAGGTGTTTTAATACCATGAAAATTTCTACAACCATATTCTCCTCTCTCATAATAATTTTCAGTAGCATCATGAACAAACTCAACAATATAACTATCACATAAAGCATGCTTTTCATGATCTACAAACACATAATTTTTATCAAGCTCAAAAATAGGTGGATTAAAACTTTCAAACCCACTTTTAACAATAATATAACAAGATGATTGATCAATCTCAAAAGATATGGGACTCCTAGATAAATCAAGACCTCTCCAATCCCATTTTCATAGTAGTACAATTAATATTATCAAGTAACATAGGACCATCATCTAGAGCTTTATCATAAACATTTTCTAAAAAACTTTCTTACCATGCATTTCGAAATTAGGCACAAATAAAGGATTATCATAAGATTTATCAAAATAGCATGGATTATCATAGATAACAGTAGCATAATTATTCTCACAAGTTTTACTCATAGGGAATATTTCAAGAGAATCCACAGGAACATAACATTCATCCTTCTTTGGTAAGCATGGAGGACAATCAAATAATGTAAGAGATAAAGAGTTACTCTCATTAGAAGGTAGGCATGGGTAGCTAATCCATTCTTCCCCTTTTGTTCATCACTCTCCTCCTCTTTTTCATCCAATGAGCTTTCAGCTTCAGTAGTAGTTTCTTCTTCCACAGGTTCCTGCAAGACAATGGTCTCTTCTTTTTGAGGATGTCTTTTCTCAAGAAATTCAGTAATATAAGGATTATCATTATAATACTCAAGGCAATATCCAAGCATAGCAAAAGTATCAGATTTATAAGGAGCTTCATCTCTATTTTTAAGCAAAGCTGAAATTTCATAAGCTCCCATAAAGACAAAAAATTCTTCAATTTGCTCAAGTTTATCAAAGTCATAATATCCTCTAGCATAAGAAGCTAAAGTTTCATTATCATTATAATCACATTGAAAAGGGAGGTGTTTATGCTCCCTACAACAACGAGATTCATTAAAGCACCAAGATTCATCATATGTAGAACACAAATCTATAGCAAAATTATGCAGTTTAATTACTTGTAGTGAGAGATGCTTCCCCTTTTCAGACCAAAGGTGTTCATTTAATTTATATTCCTTATCCTTAGTGAGCCATCCTGACAAATAAGATCTAGTTTTCCAGAAAATAGGCATGGCAACAGTTTTTTTAGATTTTCGGTTTTTAAATTTTTATGGATTTTCGTATATAAAAATAAAACAAGACAAAAATAAACTAGACAAAAGTAAACTAAACAAAAAAATTAAACAAAAATAAACTAAGCACAATAAAACTAGACAAAAGTAAACTAGACAAGACAAAATAAAATAAAAACAGAGAGACAAGTAAAGTGTACTCCCCAGGTGAACTTATGAGTAGAGCTATGCTCCCCGGCAACGGCGCCAGAAAATAGTCTTGATAACCCACAAGTATAGGGGATCGCAACAGTCTTCGAGGGAAGTAAAACCCAAATTTATTGATTCGACACAAGGGGAGACAAAGAATACTTATAAGCCTTAACAGCGGAGTTGTCAATTCAGCTGCACCTGGAAAAGCACTAGTAACAGGGGTGATGTGAAAGCAGCAGTAATATGAGAGCAATAGTAACAGTAACACACAGCAGTAGCAGTAACACAGAGGCAATGGCACCAGAAAATAGTTGATACTACTTCTAATGGCATATAGGACCGAATGAGTATTTGATGATGACAGATGGACCGGGGTTCCCAGCTATCTACACTAGAGGTAACTCTCCAAGAACAAGTGTTGGGTGAACAAATTACAGTTGGGCAATTGATAGAATTGAAATAGCATTAAGACAGAACATCTAGTCTATTAATCATACGTAGGCATGTTTTCCATATATAGTCATACGTGCTCGCAATGAGAAACTTGCACAACATCTTTTGTCCTACCAGCCCGTTTGCAGCGGGGCCTCAAGGGAAACTACTGGTAATTAAGGTACTCCTTTTAATAGAGCACCGGAGCAAAGCATTAGCACTTAGTGAAAACATGTGATCCTCATATCTAAACCATCCCCTCCAGTTATCCCAGTTGCTGTCACTCTGGGGCCTCGGGTTCCGGACAGAGACATGTGCAAACAACTTGTAGATACAATCTAAGCAATAATTATAGAGCTTAAATCTAAGATCATGCCACTCGTGCACTAGTGACAAGCATTAAACACAACAAGATTGCAGCAACAATAACTTCACAAACTTATAGATAGACTGATCATAATGTAACAATTCATCGGATCCCAACAAACACAACACCGATTACATCAGATGGATCTCAATCATGTAAGGCAGCTCATGAGATCATTGTATTGAAGTACATGGGAGAGAGAGTACCAACTAGCTACAGCTAGAACCCGTAGTCCATGGGGGAACTACTCACAAACCATCATGGAGTCGAAGTGGAGGCGGTGGAGTCGATGGAGATGGCTCCGGGGGTCAATCCCCGTCCCGGCAAGGTGCCGGAACAGGAACTTCTGACCCCCGAAACTTGTCTTCGATGGCGGCGGAGCTGCGGAACTCTTTCTGGAATATGACCGATTGTCTTAGGGTTTTCGGGCAGGAGCATTATATAGGCGAAAGGGCGGCGCGAGGGGGTGGCCGAGTCGGCCTCACCACGTGGTGGCGCCACCCCCCTCCAGGCCGCGCGGGGACATGGTGAGGAGGCCGTGGGCCTCCCCCGGGCTTGCCCTTCTGGCTCCGTGTACGTGTCGGGAAAATAGGAGGTTGGGCTTTTGTTTCGTCCAATTCCGAGAATATTTCCTTAAGTAATTATCTGGAATAGAAAAACAGCAGAAAACAGGAACTGGCACTGTGGCATCTTGTTAATAGGTTAGTCCCAGAAAATACATAAAAATGATGTATAATGCATATAAAACATGTGACATTGATATATAAAACAAGCATGAAACATCAGAAATTATAGATACGTTTGAGACGTATCAGCGAGCCAGGAGGCGAAGGCTGGCGCGCTGGACGCGCCTCGACGCTAGCAACGCGATAGTGGCGGCGCCGCCGCCTGTAGGTCGCCGGAGCGACGGCTGCGGTGCGCGGAAGCGGCGGCGGGCTGCGGGCGCGTCGGCGTCGATTCCGGCGAGGTCGCCACGTTTCGGGGCGCGAAACTCAGCGGGAGGGTGGCGGAGAGGACGGCGGAGCCCGCCGTGCGCGTTGATCTGGACGGGGGAGGCCGGAGCGGCGAGGACGCGTCGCGGCAGCGCCGGCGACCTCCGGCCGGCCGCGCACGCGAGGAGGAGGGGATGGAGGGGATTTGGTGACGTTTTTGCAAAAAAGATCTCCAACTTTGTCCTAATTGCAGTTTGGTCCTTTGTACCGTTAAGCTGTGGACTGCGGGTTTGTTTGTTCGGTTCGTGAAGGTTTTTTTTTGCAAAACTGTCACGGGCGTGTGGTGAGAGCCGTTCGATCGGCGACGGATGGCGCGGATGAAAACACTGTTCCTAGGAACAGTGATGAACAGTGCCCGAGCAACCACAGCTCGCAGAATCGCTCTGCTTTCATATATAGTAGTATGTCACTCTAGGGTTTTGATTTTTTTTTTTTGACACTTAGGGTTTCGATTTCCCCTCCGCAGCATGTTCCATCTCGGTTATGCAGAAAAATGGATGCTAAATTTAAGCAGCACTCACTCCGTTCCCACCAGTAGGGCGGCACGCAGTTTTAAATGAGGAGTATCTTTGACAAAAAAAATTGAGCAACAATATCTTAATTATATTGTACTCCGTACAAAATTAATATCGTCGTATTCGTATTGAGAAACATTTTAATTATCGATTTAGTCTACCAGAAATTATTGTACCGGATAAATCGTATCTGGTAAGGTGGATACTGATTATCTGGTACGAGAAGAGGTAGGGCAGAATAGATGCGCGAAACTGGTACTGTCTATTCAAACGGAAATGAAAACTAGAGTTCACACGAGATTTGTATATAGCAGATGTGAGAACTACAACCTAAAAACGGAAATTAAATTACAAATATACTTCTTCTTTTTCTCCGGTGAGCACGTGCCCGCGATCTAGAAGTCGAGCTTCTTCTTGTGATCCGGCGGATCGCCCGCGCGAGGTTGTGCTCGTCCACCGCCGATTGGAGGCATTCCACAACACCGGGAGCTCCTACCTTCCTTGCGATCATCGCGAGCACGAGCTTTGCGTCGGCGTCCTCGGTAAGCTTGAAGACCGGCAGGAGGTCGTCGAAGAGCACGTTCATGCTCGTGCCCCCGCTGCCATGCTGGCCATGGCTGACGACGACCTCGCTCAGAGGCAATGGAGGCAGGTGATACTCCTCCTCCACCTCCTCCTCCGGCTCCGGCATCTTCCTCCTCCGGTCACCGGACGTGCTGCCCACCTCTGCGTCGTGTGCCCTTATCGGGACGAGCAGCTCCCACCCGTGGCTCTTGTACGTGTCGTGCTTGCGTGCGCACTCCGAGCGGCAGCGGCTTCCTCGTCCTCCGGTGCTTCCTCGTCCTCCGGTGGCTCACGGCCTCAGTCGCGCCTGCTGGAGCCTGCCATGGATATGCACATGGGGAGGAGAGAGTCGGGGAGGAGAGAGTCACGACGGAGCTCACTAAATCGTTCGCCGGAGAGGAGAGAGGGTAGCGGCGGAGCCCGATATGCGGTATCTGGTCGGGCCAGAAAATAGCCCACCCTACATATCGGCGGGAATTTTCCGGGTTGAGAGGCTTATGCAGTATCTGCTAGAGTATAGTTGAGTTGAGCAACTCTAGCAGATACAAGATAAACTTGTACCGGACATGTCATATATGGTTGGGTCGAAAAACATTTTGGGTCGAAAAACATTTTCTAGTACCGTGTGGCCCCCGACAAAATAGATGCGGTAAACTTGTACCGGAAACGAGTTTACCGCATCTGTTTTGTCCCAGAGCCCTACTGGTACCAGAAAACCAGTTTTCCATTGTTTTATCAAATTCATGATTTATACATCAATAAAAACTCAACCTAATAAATGTTTAACATCGTACTATACAATAATCATCCATATTTCAACAAATGTGTAAATCTGAATAACTAAAACAATAAAGAATGGTCCGAACTGAAACAATGGTTCAAATTACAACAATATCAAATGAATAAAATAGAAATCTACTTCTTCCCATACAAATGAAATTGGTGATCAATAAGATCATTTTTAAGCTGGTGGTGTGTGGCCTTGTCCTGAATCTTTCTGTAGGTATCAAGAGATGCTTGGATCTGGTCCTGAATCTTTCTGTAGGTATCAAGAGATGCTTGGACCTAGTCACGTTCCTTTGAGACTTCACTCGGCTACCAATGTTGTCATAAAAAAAATTAAGTTTAAATCCCTCCCATCTTCAATGATCATATTGTGTAAAATCACACAACCCAAAACGAGCAAGACCTCGAACAATTGCAAACCGAGCTTGCAAAACACCAAATGCTCTCACCATATGAGGAGAGTAGGTTTTTGGAGTATCTAATGAGGTGCAGGTGTGGTTTCTTTCACACCTATTATTGTAACAAACAAACTCCTTTCTTAATTAATTGAATGGGGCAATTCCAAGCTTTTGCCCCTTTTCAAAAAAAACTTCAGCGCTGCCCATTCGTGAAGTCCTCGCAAACTATTTTGTACTAACAAAATTAAGCTAATGAACCAATGGCGGAACCTTTAAGTTTTCATCGAAAATTTGAAACATCACATAACAAGAGTTTTTTCCAAGGAGACTTGCAGGTCATTCACTCAATACAAGGATACTTATGACGAAAACAGAGCATTATATTACCTGAAGCTCCTGCTAGCAGCCATTTCCTTCAGGATGCATATCTAACCTCCAAGGCTGCGTAGTTAGAGGAAGTCAGAAGAGGGGTACACCATCTTATGCAAGTGAGCCACCTAACACCACACATTCAAAGCAAGACAAAGATACGTCTCCATTTAACAGTTCATTCAGTCTCACCTGCAAAAAGAGAGCCGTCAATTTATGCGAGGCAACTCATTACAAGATATTAAGCAGGTGATAAAATTAACGGAGCATCACTGCAAATCCATAGAATGGGAAACACAAATATACATACTCAACGTAACAATTAAGAAGTTGCGGCATGTGGTAGTAAACACATCTTTAATGGACGCATGAAGCATGAAAAGCTTCAATGTCAGGTTCCCGCTGCTGTCAACAAGGTGTTGGATAACTATCATTTTCCCAACATATGATACATCCACATGACTTCAGCACGCTGTTATCACTGTGCATCCCAATGTGCTGTACTCTAAATCTGTGTCAACTGTCAAGGCGCAAAGCTAGATTATCACTTAATGTTAATACTCTCCTCAGTGGCCAATCTTAAAGTATGCACTTCTGTCTTGTTTTAATTTTCCTTTGTAAAGACCAAAGTGAGGTTGTTAGCATTAGACGGCAACTAAGCTAAAGACAAACACTAGCACAAAACCCATGTTCTTTTTATGTGATGATAATGGAATCCAACTACAAGGCAGTCATTTGGAAAAGAAAATCAACAAGTCCAGTTCTCTTGTAAAGAAACAAGCAAATCATGATCTTGTAAAGAAAACTTGGATAGATCAAATTTCCTCTTTCAAGTTTTATGCTATCACATTTGATTTCTGTTGACATGACACACGATTCTTGTAATACCGTTCATCCCTTCCCCTAAGCATAAATACCAGTCTCTTAAGTATAGATAATATAGTAGCACTTGTACTAACCATATTGCTCAAAAGGAAATACATGGTATGGATAAATGAATAAAATTTAAGGGTTCTTTACCGTTAAAGAAGACTTGAGCATGAGGTGAAGCCCTTCTGTATGTCATTAGTTCACACAGTGCATCCTCGTTAGACTTTGAGCATGAGGTGCAACCAAGTCTAAGATGCATCGTGAGAAGAACTATCGCTTTAGATAAAACGAGCTCAATAAAACACATTTCATTTGGCAACCAGCCAATATCATCTATTTTCACAACCTGAAGATTCGCACAGAAGGCATCAGTCAATTGTGTATTTTGATACACTGCATTTGCTTCAATTTCATCCACGGCACCACGATCGATCTTGAAAAAATAAATGTCAATCACCAAAAAAATAGCAGTGATCACCTTCAAGCACATAAAATATGACAGTTTGGAAAGGGGTGTTCTTAGTTCATACCGTGATGTCAAGTTCTTCCAGATTAGGAGCATTCATTAGTAAGCAAAAAGGTTGACAAAATGGCGGGCCTCTCACAGAAGTGTGTCCAAAGGGTTAAACTCTTTAAGTTGTTAAAGGTACATGGAAGTGTTTCCATTAAATGACCATTGGTTAACTGTAAAATAAAAACAAACATTGTGAATCTTAATGCAAAGGTGGGTTAGGAGAACTATTGCACAATTGGCATTAGTCTCTTCACTAAAAAGGTTACTTTCATAATACTTAACCTATCAGAGCTTTTTTTTTAAAGCACGTGTAGGCACCGAGTATGTATCTTTAGAACAAAGGAACAAATACTCACCTCTTTTAGAACAACGAAACCCACTCATAAAAAGAATTGCGCAGGTTACAACTAGAAATGTTCAAATGCCTTGGAACTGAAGATCAATTCAGCTAATAACCAAAAAAGAAGCACCGAGCATTCAGTTTTCATTTCGATCATCTTTGATTAATAAATGACTGTAGCATCAGTCAACCAGGGCACTAACTGCAATAGAAAGCAAAATAAAACTTTGTCCGGACCAACAGAAAGACTGAAACTATTTTACAGATGTTGACAGAAACAGAACATGGATTTGCAAGCTCAACTCCCTGTTGTTTGATATAATTCATTTCTATTAGTGGACATATTATTTGATCGCAATTACCAACTAGCAACATAAGAGGTAAGGACGAAATGTACCGGTGGCAGTGGGTACTGCGTATTCAGAGTGAGCTTCCTAACTTGAGCAAACCCGGCAATGAATCCTTCGAAACCTGGGCTCACATAATTTTCCAAATCGATGGTGGCTTCATCGAGGCATGGCAGATCCACGGTTCGCCAGCCATAAGTAGCACCACAGTTAATTGTAAGGCTCCGTAGGTTAGGTCCCCTAATCACCCACTCGTTTGAGCCGTCGCCGTGGATATGCATACATGACAGATTCAGAGTATGAAGCAAGGGTGACGCACCAAGAATCGCTTCCAGCTGTCTCTCCCCATTCTCGGGGAATTCGGCAGCGTACAGTTTTAGCTCCTCGAGCACAGGGAAGCCAATGAAGCCCACAGGAAGAGGTGGTATTCTGCAGTAGTGCAGCTCCAGGTACACGAGTTGGGTGCATAAGAAGACGGATGAGTGAAGGCCGAACCCGGAGGAAACAAAGACAGCCCGAGCCACGGTTGAGGAGTGCTGGAGGTTGATGGACTCGACGCCACGGTTGCAGAGGGCGATGAGCCAATCAGCGACGCGGCCGACGGAATGCTTGTCGAATTTGAAGGAGAAGTGCGAGATGTGGCCGGGGTAGCGAAGGAGAACGCTGTCGACAACCACCGGGGGCGTGCCGGGGTTGTCGAGGAAGGTGAGTGAGAGGTAGGGGAGGGCCTCCCACCGGCGGCGCCAGGCGCGAGAGAGCGCGGAGGTCCGGACGGTGTCGCGGAGGTCGAGGCGGGTGAGGATGGCGTCGAGCAGGGGCGGCGGGAGGGAGCTCAGCAGGTCCGCCGCCGGCTCGTGGCGGCGCGGGGACGCCATATCAGTAGTATGTCACTCTAGGGTTACAATTTCCCCTCTGAAGTTCACACTCCGCACTCAGGCAGCATGTCCCGTGTTCCCCTCAAATCCCTCATAAAGTACACGAAGCAGAAGAAGATATCTCTCAGTTTATGCATATGGATGCTAAATTTAAGCAGCACCAAATTTGTGTTAATATGGTCTAGTATTTGGTAAATGTGATCTATTTCATTTCCCCGATGCTAAATTTATGCATATACTCGTTTGATGGTCTATTCGGTTACCGAGACTTACTTACCAATTTTGACAAATTAAGTTCAGTTTTTTCATACCTGCTACCCAAATTTGTGTGTCTTTTCGGTTTTAGTCTCAGTCTTTTCGGTTCGGCCATCAGTTTTTCTTCCCACCCTAAACTAGCAGTACTAGTAACGTTACAGGTTAATTCGGTCATTACATTAAAAGAAACACCAAATCATACAAAACATTTTAACAACAATGAAAAATACAATGAGATTATTGAGATGCCCTTTGTTTTTCAACCTACAGACCGTGTCGACGGCGTGCCGCCGCTGCCGCTACTCCCAGGGTCGGCCTAACATTGTTGGTTGTGGACAGTGAAGACCATATTCGTCCCGAAGCCGAAAAAGAAGGATGAACCAGCGATGAAGATCCATGACGATCCGGAGACCGCCACCGCCAAAAGAAGTTCTCGAGAACCACACCACACTCCCACAAGCTTCTCGACGTCGCCGCTGAGATTGGGCTGAACCAGGGAGAAATTATTGTAAGAAACGCCGCCACCACTAACAGACCATCGGCGCATGAAATCTGGACACCAAAACCAGAAAAACGAATCCTTCCCGCCGACGAGGGCCGAGATCCACCCGCCTCCATGGCCCGAAGGCCACAGAGGCAGGGCAAGCAGGCGGCGACACCAACAAGAGACGAAAAACTCTATTTGCCTTTCTTAGCTTTCGAAAGCAAAGGGGTACAATCGCAGGGGGCTTTCCGTGGGATCTCACTAGAATCCGGTCATTACTTGTAAAAGAACCAAATTAACAAATAATCTTAGAAAAGAATAACTTATCAGCTTAGTCAGTCACACTCATACCGGACAAGCAGGTGGAGTGGCTAGTTACTCACTCTGTTGCTGCGTCATGTAATGCTTAATAAAGTTAAGAGCATCTCCACCGACGCGTCCAATAGAGTGTCCGGCAAGTGTGTCAGACACATGTTATTGGGCCGCCGACACACGTGTCGCGCCATTAGGAGCGGCTCGCCACACCGAATTTGTTTTAAATTAAAAAAACAACAATATTTTCATTAATATCTCATATATCTTACAAAATACGACAGAAATTTAAACTAAAAACCTAAAACTAAAACATGGTGTAGTAGTGGTCCTAGTTGTACGCCCAGCTGAGGCGCCTCCTCTGGCTCCTCCTCCTTGACTGCTGCGTCGGTTTGGCGGCGGCCTCCTCCTCACCGTTGTCTAGAATGATGACGATGTTGCTCTCAAGGGCGGACCATCGCTCGGCGAACTCCCTCGATGCCGGTTGGACGATGTCGAAGGATTGCTTCATGGCTCGGCGAGGTTGAGCTGGAAGAGTGCCTCGGCCTCCTCATCCGTCGTCGGCCGATGCGACGGCGGTGGCACGACGCGCTTATTGCCGCGGGGCGCTGCCCCCTCCGGCTCGATCGGCCTTGACCTTCACAGGGGGTGTGATGACCCACAAGTATAGGAGATCGCAACAGTCTTCGAGGGAAGTAAAACCCAAATTTATTGATTCGACACAAGGGGAGCCAAAGAATATTTATAAGCCTTGACAGATGAATTGTCAGTTCAGCTGCACCTAGAAGTAGACTTGCTCGACACAGATTATCAGTAGCAACAGTTTTATAGCAGTAGCAGTAGTGAAATAATAGCAGCAGTAAAATAAAAGCAGCAGTAATAATTGAAGTAGACAGCAGGATTAAAATACTGTAGGCATAGGGATGGATGAACGGGCGTTGCATGGATAAGATAATTCATGAAATAGTTATGCGTAGGGCATTTGCAGATAAATAATAATGAAGCATCCAAGTAATAATCAATCATAGGCATGTGTTCCGTATTTTGTCGTACGTGCTCGCAATGAGAAACTTGCACAACATCTTTTGTCCTACCAGCCCGTTTGCAGCGGGGCCTCAAGGGAAACTACTGGTAATTAAGGTACTCCTTTTAATAAAGCACCGGAGCAAAGCATTAACACTCCGTGAACACATGTGATCCTCACATCACAGCCATCCCCTCCGGTTATCCCAATTGCTGTCACTTTGGGGCCTCGGGTTCCGGACAATTATATGTGCATACAACTTGCAGATATGATCTAAAGCAATAATTATCCCCATGATACAATAACATGTTCAGATCTGAAATCATGGCACTCGGGCCCTAAGTGTCAAGCATTAAGCATAACAAGTTGCAACAATGACATAAAGTACTAACAATGGATACTAGGCACCATGCCCTAACAATCTGATATCTATTACATGAATGATCTCATCCAGTCCCTACCATCCCCTTTAGCCTACAGCGGGGATTACTCACACATGGATGGGGGAGTCATGGATGGTTGATGGAGAGGCATCGGTGATGATGATGGCGATGATCTCCTCCAATTCCCCGTCCCGGCAGGGTGCCAGAACAGAGTTTCTGGTCCCCGAAATAGGGTTTTCGGTGGCGACGGGGCTCTGGAGTGTTTCTGGGAAAAGCGTCGACCCCCCTCGGGTTTTTAGGTCAAGGGGATTAAGTAGTCGAAAGGGGGACGCGAGGTGGTGACCGAGGCGGCCACACCACCCCCGGCGCGGCCCACCTCCTGCCGCGCGGGCCCATGGTGTGGGGCCCTAGTGGCCCGCCTCCGTCTCATCTTCTGGCTCCGTGTGTCTGTTGGAAAATAGGAACTCCAGGATATTTTTCGGGAATTTTCCCAAAACTTGACTTTCTGCACAAAAACAAGACACCGGGGCAATTCTGCTGAAAACAGCGTTAGTCCGCGTTAGTTGCATTCAAAACACACAAATTAGAGGTAAAACAACAGCAAAAGTGTTCGGGAAAGTAGATACGTTTTAGACGTATCAGGGTGGCGGGCCGAAATCGTGGATGGTCACGCCGTTTGTCCTCACGGAGGCGCTAACCATCCCGCATCCAACTTGATCTTAATGGGGGGAAGCTGGGGCCTGCGCGAGGAGCCACCCTCCCGCTTGGGAACGAGGAACCTCGGCGTCAATGTCGTCGTCGAACACGCACTAGAAGAGCTGCGCGAGGAGGAGCTCGCCGGCATCTGGGTCGGCGGCGTACCGCACAGTACGTGCTCGGGCGGCACGGCGTCCATGGACTCGGCCATTACCATGTACAGGTCACGGCCGTCCCACCAGCGGCAACGCCACCTTCCGTTGTGGTGCGCCGGCCTTATGGGACCAGTGTGGTCATTGATCGTCGCCTGCCACGGCGTCACGAGTATCGCCGGCTAGTTGGGGCTGTCCTCAGCGAAGTCAGGGTCCGCCTGCTGTGCCGACATCAGCTGTCGCGGGCGCAGACGAATGAGCGCATGGAGACTGTCCCCCTCTGGCAGAGGAGGGATGACGTACCCCAGCGCGCTGATCGCCCAGCCATAGCCGCTGAGGAGACGCATCCCCGACGACACAAGGAGGCAATGGTTGTGGAGCTCTTGAAGCTCTTGAAGCTGCCAGCGCCGCTGCCTCCCGCTTCATTGTTGTGCACCATCGCTGCTCGCCGGTGAACTGTAGCGCAAAGGGTGAGGAGAGAAGAGCGCGGTGGATGGATGCGACTGGGAGGCGCGCGCGCTTATAAGGACGGTTGGGAGGCGAAGCGTGGGAAAGCGAAGGGCGCCTATTAACGCCGACGCCGATTACCGCACTAGTAGGAGAATGCCTTTTAGTGGCGCACCAAAAAGACATTCTGTGGCGCACGCCACAAAAATATTAATTCTATGGCGCACCCGGTCTGTGCGCCACAGAAATATCACAGTTCTGTGGCGCACCCAGGCCGTGCGCCACATAATACCTTTCAGTGGCGCATCCCAGTGGCGTGCGCCACAGAAATGGGTGCGCCACAGAATTACAAAACCGTGCGCCACAGAATAGTTGTATATGTATTCGCAATTTGCTGCTTCCCGCTATACAAATACAGGTATATTACAGTATTTATACAGAAATACATGTATATTACAATATTTATACAGAAATAATATAAACAATAATATATTTTGACACGGTATATGAAAACAGACACATTATACTATATCATCACATCACTTAGAACCCAAGATACATACATATAGTGACAAGTGCCAAATTAATTGTACAAAAGTTCATCTCATGACACATAAGTCATAGTACAAATGAAGTTGTCACCGCCTAAACTATGATCAAATAGAGAACAGCCGCGATGATGGTGAGCAAGAGCGGGAGCATGATCATGGAGTCTTCTTCTTGAGCGGCGCCGGGAACGGTTTGTAGCCGTCTTTCGTCGTCCACGTCCAGCTGTCATTCTGCAGAGCTAGGTGTTCTTCGATATCCCTCTGACACAACCCTGGAGATGGATACAACCATGTATTAGTGTTCATATTTGTAACCATGTCAATATTTGTGCAGTTTCAATATAGGTATATATATTGGTTAATAATATAAATAAATTGAGTATGATAAGTCTATCGTAAAGAAAATAAAGAAGCACTTGTTGCGAGTATGCATGATTTATCCTACCATTGGCTTTGTTGAAGGCCCCCCTGATGTCACAACATCGTCGTAGATGATTTGCGACAACTCCATCTGGATGAGATGGAAGTCTTCTCTAAGCTTATCATCGGTGATTTCCCCCGCAAATTTGGTCCATTCTCGGAGACTAGATGGCAACTTTGTTTTCAGTGCATCCCGGACAAACCCTTTCATGTGATGGAGGACGTAGAAGGCATCCTTAGCTCCACAACCTCGGCGGTATTATCCCTCTTCATCTTCCTCCTCTCCTTTCTCTTCTCCGGGTCAGATGAGTAGTACTGTAGGAACATCATGCGCGTACCAAAGCCGGACACACGGCCAGCTGACGTCGGCGGCTTCGACTTGTCCCTATCCTTGTAAGCGTTCGTCGCCCTGTTGAAAGTCGTGTCCCACGGCTCCGTTGACCCCTGGGATGACGAGCCATCCTCAGCGTTAGCCTTCAACTCATCCTCCTGCAGACAAAGGAAATTAAGGTGAACCCATGTAGAAATATGGCTTCGTTATCTAATTAGATCAACGCAATGGACTTTGAGATATCCGCGGAAATTAAATTCCTTACCAGCAATTTCTCGAATTTCCTCACATCTTCATCGTCGGTAACGAATTCCCCCGCCGGGTTTAGATAGTAGCGGGACCGGAAAAAGTTCCTCACTTGCTCGTCCGTGATTTTGTGCCACTGGTTCTCTTTTCCTAGTTTTGCAACAATGGCATCCTCCTTGTCCCAAACGGGCTGTTTTCCTCGGTAACCGCCGCTTCCCAAACGGTGGTTACCTATGTTCAGGTCCCGCATATCCTTCCCCCACTGGGTCCATTTTTTAGCCTCCTCGGACTTTAAGGACTCCTTGAATGTCTCGAACTCTTCTTTGTCGAGCGTTGGGTCTTTGGCACTTATCTCCTCCCAGCTGTCACCCTTATTTATCTTCTTCTTCACCCAGAATTTCCAGCTGCTCAAGGCGGTGCTTATCTTCGTGATGGCTAAACTGTCCACCTTTTTGTTGAACGGAAGCGGGAACGTGTATCGTTGGTGAAGCTTCATGAGGAGGTTTTTGACCAAAGTCTCATTGCCCTTGCTTCTGAGGTCCTTCGTGTTGATCGACATGCTTTCCCGGACGATGCACCCTAGTTGCATGCTGTACCCTTTGGCAAGCTTTTCCGGCTCCACTGGTAGGCCACTTGGCGTGACCTTGGTGAACACGTCTGTGATGTTGTCGAGCGCTTGCGGTGTTCGATCCCTCCTTGGCTTCTTCCGCTTCTCAGCGGTCGGGTTGCTACCGGTAGCACCATCCGTGTGGTCGCCACCATCGGTGGTGGTGGTGTCATCCTCATGACCGCCACTAGCAGGTCCATCTGTGGTTTCGGCATCCTCCTCCCGGTCCTCTTGCTCATTGTCGGCATCGGCGGCCTCCACCTCCTCCATCTCGTGGGACATCTGCCAGAACGACTTGTTGGCATGTCTAGCTTCTTCTTCGACGCTCATGTGCTTAGAAGGGCTGGCTTCCGACATGTTTGCACCACATTAAAAAGAGGCAAAAAGTTAGTACAACAAATATAAGAAAAAATCACTTACTTAAGTAATAAGATACCCCGGCCCATGCATTAGTCGCAATACCCCATATGTCCTATTTTTAGCAAAGTCATGCCAAATTTCACGAAAAAATTCGGCATGACTTTTGCTAAAAAAGGGACATATGGAGTACCCGAATTTGCCGGAACAGAAATTAATCAACGTTCCGGCAAACTCAAGGGCCTCATGGGTACCTGTAGACATTTAACAAATCATATGTCCTATTTTTAGCAAAGTCATGCCAAAATTCACGAAAAATTTCGGCATGACCTTTGCTAAAAAAGGGACATATGGAGTACCCGAATTTGCCGGAACGGAAGTTAATCGACGTTCCAGCAAACTCAAGGGCCTCTCGGGGTACCTGCATACATTTCACAAAAAAAATCAACATCTCCGGCCGGCATCTCCACGACACGATATGGTCGGAGCACATACAACCACGACACGATGGTCGTGGTAGCACATGACACATGGTCACCGGAGATTGTTGAAGGGGTTAACCAATAGCTCACCAAATGGGAAATCACGCGGAGGTTCTTCTAAATTTCCTGCATACGGCAAAATTATGCATTAGTTAAAAATGCATCTTCATGATAAAGCTAAAACATAATTACAATGTAGTTAAATTTTAAAGCTAGATGCTTGAAACTATGTATGTATGCAACAAATAAAAATATAAGCAACCTAGCTAAATGAATTTTCTTGGTTCCTAATACCCCAAATAATCCAATCATCAAATAATTTGCAACAGGGTGGTACATGTCTCAATTTAAAGGCTTTGTTTGAAAGCCCTCTCTTGTTTGTCTCAATTTAAAGGCTTTGTTTGAAAGCATTTCTTCTTGACTGAATTATAAATTTGTGGGAGCAGTAAATGAGTAATTCCCTTCCCTATCTCTTGTTCTAGCAGCTTGCAAAGCCCTCTGAAAACCTAGACGAAAACTGACTACATTTCACTACGGCTACATCATCGATTTCTTTACCGCGTTACAAGAATTCAGTAAGAATCGAACCTTTTTCAGAAAACAAAAAATAGCAAGAATGGCAGAGGGGGAAGAAGAAGAACCTCGGCCTGTGCGTGTGGGCGTTGCCAGGGGAGTACCGTGGCGGCGGGGCCAGGGCGGGCGTCTGCTGGACGGCGCAGACGGCGCGGGTGACGAGGCGGCGGTACGCGACAGGGTCCCCGGGCGGAGGAGGTGCGCCCAGCGGCGTGGTGGCGATGGAGCCGCGCGGGGAGCGCTCGACGCGGGGTGGGCGGGGTGTGCGGGGAGGGCTCGGCGTCGGGGTGGGCGTGGTGTGCGACGGCGCGGGGAGGTGCGCCCAGCGGCGTGGTGGCGATGGAGCCGCGCGGGAGGGCTCGACGCGGGGTGGGCGGGGTGTGCGGGGAGGGCTCGGCGTCGGGGAGGGCGTGGTGTGCGACGGCGCGGGGAGGGCTCGACGCGAGAGGCGCTATGGCTAGGGCAGCCGGCGGTGGTGCTCGACGGCGACGGCGGACGGCGACGGCGCGGTGGTGGTTAGAATGGATCGAAAAGGAAAGGGGAAAGGAGAGGCCAGAGTAAATGGCTAAGTGAAGAAATTCTGTGGCGCATCCCTACATCGATGCGCCACAGAATCACATAATTCTGTGGCGCATCTAGGTAGGGATGCGCCACAGAATTGTGTCGACAGATCTGTTAAAATACACATTTTTGGTTATATTTAAAATGTACACACACATTTTAGGTTATTTTTTAAAGAATCGACACACATTTTAAATATTTTTGATTATATTTAAAGAAAGAACCGACACACATTTTAAAGAAAAAATGTACAAAAGTACACAAACACATTTGGTTAAATTTAAAAAAAATTGGTTATATTTAAAGAAAGAACATAGACATTAAAAAAAATGTGCAAAACACAAACACATTTGGTTAAATTTTAGAAAAAAATTGTTATATTTCTGTGGCGCATCCGTGGTGGCATGCGCCACCGAAATATTTTTTGGTTAAATTTAAAATAAATAAAGAACACACACATATTTTTCTGTGGCGCATGGGTGGGGATGCGCCACAGAAATGTTATTTTCAGTGGCGCATCCAGAACCGTGCGCCACAGAATAAGCACTCATGCAAACATTGGAGGGGGGGCCACCACATTTCTGTGGCGCACTAGACTGGATGCGCCACAGAAATGCTGCTTTCTGTGGCGCATCCAGCGCAATGCGCCACAGAAATGTCACCAGATTTTTGTGGAGGCGGGACCCACCATATTTCTGTGGCGCATGCCAGCTTGGATGCGCCACAGTATTCTGTGGCCAACTTGGCAGGGTGCGCCACAAATATGGTGCGCCACAGATAGTGGATCCACAGAAAGCCAATTTCCTACTAGTGCCGAGGTGCATTTACTCCAAGACGCGCGTCGGGAAGACGAGACACGACGCATCCCCGCGTCAGAAACCGCTCAACGACACAGTAAATTACGTTGACTGTGACGTCGACGCGTTGGTCCCGCACGTCAGGGTCCAACGTGGTGCGTGTTGTCGCGGTTGTCGGCACGCCCGCTTGCCTCACTAGAAACAGAGCGCGAAGCGGGATTGGCGGATGCTCCGACAACTTTTGAGCTTGGGCTCGCTGTTGGGGGCCGATTTCGTGTCATCACACCCAATAGGCCTATTGGGACCGCCTGTGGACATGCTCTAAGTGTTTTTTTTAAATGAAGGCAAAAGCTTTGACTTATTCATTAATTAAGAAAAAGGTGACCGGTTTATTAGCGGAAAAAATCAGGCGAAAACCATACAATGCTTTTAAGATGAAGGTGCTCTAAGTGCTTTTAAAGAGAAACAATGAAGTAACAAGCCACACAAAGTCTGAAAATCATGAATTACAATGCTTTTAACAAAACCGCTATCCTCGTCATGTTAGGGCTCAAATTTCTTGGCAATACCCTTTAATTTGTGCCTCCAGCTAGCCTCTGCTCCTCCTGTGTTGTCGCTGCAGAAGGAATCTGATGTCAATGTAGATACCTTTTTAGAGGATAATCTTGTTTTTTCTGTCTTCGTTTAGGAGGTGGCTAACTGACACTTTGCGAGTTCTGTATGCTTAATTAAGAGAGATTATTGCCGGCGGCAATCTGAGCATGAGCCATGACTGTGATCGATGAGCTCTCGTGGAACTAGAGATAGGAACATTTTCCCCCAATTTGATGCATACAGTAGTGATCAATCCATACTTTTTTTTTTTTTTTCGAAATGGAACGTATGTACAAATTTCAAAATTAGTTATGGAACTTACCAACGAGTTTGCTTCTCTTTGCACCTCGCTACTGCCCGCTACCTTTCTGTTAAAACAACTATATTTTAAGTACCTCCACCCGTCCACCGCCATCTCACAGCAGCAAATGTGGAAATTGAGATCTACACAACAAGATTTAAATAATGAGGTGTCCGGTGGGAGTGAACTTACTTGCACTAATGAAGAAGCACTCAGCCACTACCCTCCGTGCTTTCCGTTTCATTAAGCAGATCGACTATATGTCGTATGGTTGGTCTCTTCGCTGGGTTATAGCTCATGCACTCCATGGCTGTCTCGCAGCATATTCTTATTTGTTCCAACTGCGAGTCTTCCTGTGATTCCTCCAACCTAGGCCTCCAACTTATAAGTACCTACCGTCCATATTGCAATCATAAGTTATGCTTTATGAAAAAGAGCAACATGTATTGAGAGAGAATACTACAAGCTGCGACCGTATATCACTCTTCGGAAAGACAGTGTGCATACGTCATGTAGAATATATAGAAAGGGCGACAAATTAAGTATAGGGAATCACATGAGTCAGCTATCTCTGAGGACGTGAGAATTGGACTGTGGAGGACACCCAGGGGACTCACTCACTGTGTGCACTACTTGACACGCGGGGATACACTCGAAAGGTGACCTCCCTAGAATGGTGCCTTTTTTTAGCCAAACTAAATGTCAAATCAAAGTTCAAAAAGATATAGAAATAAAAAAGACATGGATGTGACTAGTAGCATATCCAGTTGGGACCGTAAATTCGGCCAATTAATAATAGCAAGCAAGAACCAATAAAATCTTCTGTTTCAAAGAGAAGGCATTTTCCTTGAAAGTTGATTGTTCCTATCTTCTCTTCGCAACTTAGAGTAAAATGAAGCTATCATAGAAAAAAGATATGTGCTATGTGATTCTTTTGTATGAAACGTTTACCTAGCAACATTAGATGTATTTCAAAGAATGAATTTCTTGAAATCCATATAAACAAGAAGCGAAGGATATAAAGTATGTATTACTAAACCTTAAACAGTAGTATAAAGTTGAGCATTTATCTTAGGGTGGTGACATTCTTACATTCTCGGTATCCTGATACCCCTTTTTCCCCGTCAGTAGCTCCATGATTATAACGCCAAGGCTATATAAGTCGGATTTGTATGTAATTATACCGTCACTGAATAATTCTGGTGATAGATACCCCCTACATGTGAAACCATATTGATTTGATTGCTTAGGATGCAAACTTAGTAATATATAGTATATACCGTATTTGAAGACAAATATGTGTTTGATATAAATTACACTGTTCCGCCTATTTTAGTAGAAACCGTCCTTGTTCGATCTTCACGGAAGCACCTCGAGAGACCAAAGCTAGAAATTTTTAGCTCCATATTACCATCTAGTAATAAGCTTGAGGGTTTAAGGTCGAAGTGGATTATACAATTCTCGTGAAGATAGTATAATCCATTGCATATTTCTTTGATAATTTTATATCGGAGTCTCCATTGAAGTCCACAAGATGCATCTATAAACGCAAGATGATAAAAGAAATTCCGTACGTCAGATACTTGAAGTGGTCGTCCCTCTTTGAGCGTTAATAGGACACAACAGACTGAAAGTGTTAGTTGCACATGAGCACCCCGGCTCTTTTTTTCCAAAAATTAGATTTTTTCTTTCTAAATATACAAAATACTAAAAATTACAATCACATATACACATAGAGTACTCACGCCACATGTTTTATTAAAAATACGATGTATTTTGGTCTAAGCAAAAAAGACAAATTTTGGATTTAAATAAGAATTTTTATTTATTTATACAACCACAAATATGTTATTTTTTCTGCAGCCTAAAATAGACACATTTTTTAACGAAACTTTGCCAAGTATACAGAACATGTATACATATTCACGGATTTTTATGGGATTTTTTTAATCATTTTAATCTTTTCAAAAACCCAGCTCACTGGAGCTCGGGTGCCACAAATCCTCACTCCACAACAAGCCAATATATTTATATATTTGTATTATAGTGTGAAAGTTTGCATAAAAAATCAATAATTACGATAACAATGATAGAAAAATACTTCCTCGGTTTTTAATACAAGGCCACTTCGTTTTTTATGTCAAACTTTGACTTTTAATTTTGGTCAACAAGATATGAGTTATAATTTCATAAATAATATATCAGTGGAAAGATCTTTGAAATGTGCATCCAATGACATACTCTTGTGGTATATAACTCAGATTTTATTTGCAAAATTAATGATGAAAATTTGTCCTAAAAATACGAAGTGGTTGCCTTGTATTCAAAGACGGAGGGAGTATGTTATGTGCCAGATGATCTTACCGGTGATATAATTAGCAAGACTCCCATTCGGGATATATGCAAAGCAAAGCAATCTTTGTTGTGGATCTGCTATAGGAATTCTTTCGTAATACATATCTGCTACCCCGCCTGTTGCTACCCCGCCTGTTGTTTCAGCACAATATCCGAGGAATCGTACTATATTTTTGTGTTTCACATGCAGTAGACATTTAACTTGTCTATGAAATTCTTTCTCGGACATATATGATGTATGGGACAGCCGCTTCACAACCACTGCCCCATTCCAAACAATTCCCTGCATTCACGACACCCTTTTTAGCATCAACTCGATTTTTCCGATCTACATCAATTGAGAGCTACTGTACCTTATAGCAAACCGCAAACCCACCATGGCCGATTCGTCGTTCATCAGAGAAATTATTTGTGATATCTTCTAAAAGTGATAACGAAATGGCCGCTGGCTGTGCACTTTCATCACGTAGGATGCGCTCCAGCTCACTTGACATGAATATTATCTGCGTTGTGCATGAACTACTTCCGTCAGTTTCAGTAGACTGTTCTGTACTTTCCATTTCATCAAGCCTATCCGTGCTCGGGGTTATAGTCAATGGGCTCTTCCCTTGAGTTCTCCAACCAAGTCTTGTTCAAACTCTCAAGTACCTATGAAGAACAAGAATTATGTTTATGTAAATTGAAAAAGGAAATTATATTTCGACCTTTTGGTGTTAGTCAGAGCACCGCACTTTGGATGAATGAACTACCTGACCAGCCGATGTACTAGTCACACCAGTTGCAATAGACCCGTAGGCAGTGGCGGCGCCAGCAGGGAGTCGAGCCTGGTCGGCCGACCCCCCTCAGATTTGGTAGAAAAAATATTAGGTACTAGGAGAAAAAAGAAAAGTCACACTGCCTGAGGGTACGTGGCGCCTAAACACAGGCTAACTAGCATGCATGAGTCCACGCATCTGACAGTGTAGCGTCAGCGCATGCGCATGCATGTCGGATCCCATGCACCAGCACAACTATGCACATGCACGTACTACTTCTAGTTACACCATCGATGCTAGCTTGTCTAAATGGGGTCAAGCAAAAGCAAGACAAAACAGCTCCTCTACTTTTCTGTTGCAAGCACAAGTTAACATCTAATTTAAGCCTTAAACTTAGCAAAATTAAAATAATTAGAATTTACTCAAATTAATTAATAGCTCAGAAACTTGGGTTATCACATGTGTTGTCAAAAAAAAAAAATTTGCCGGTGGCACACCTTTTACTGTTCGCCCCCCCTCGTCTCAATTCCTGGCTCCGCCACTACCCGTAGGTAATTTCCACCTCCTCAAGCCTATCGATTACATTGCGTGTATCCGGTCTCTTCGCTGGATTGAACTCAAAGCACTCTCCCGCAATCTCAGCACAAACTCGTAATTGTTCCAGTTGTTTTTGTCCCTCTGACCTGTCCAACCTATCTGTCCAATTTTCAAGTACCTACGATATTGCAAGCGAGTTATATGAAAGGGAACTAGTGTCGTACTAGATGGAAATCGTGAAAACTAATGATGATTTTTATTCTTCGTCACAGAACTACAAAATTCATTATTTTAATCGTATATTGCACATAATGTACGGGATCAAACTAGCAACATATCTCTGCAAAAGGAAAAGTGAGCCGATCAGATCTAAATCTTAACAAAAATTCGCTCTCATGTACAATGTTTGATAAGACGCTCTAGGACATGTTTTGATAAGACGGTCATATTTTAGCCTGCCACGTAATTAAGATATAATAAAAACATGATCTACAATGGGTTATTTTTTTATACTTATCTCTAGTACCAAATATCACTAAATATGTGGTGAGATAATTGTTGAGAAGACAAACCTCTTTTTCGTTTCTCTCTTCTCTAACTCAGCAGTTATCCTACGTGGCACTGTTAAGATAAGACCATTGTACATGCCCTAAGGATCTTTATACCTTATTGGAGTATGTTTCAATACTTCATGACTTCCCTTCTGCATATCCTATGTTAGTATTCCATGGTTTCTTTGGAGCATACATAGTATTAGGTTTTTTTTGCCTTGGGCTTCAAGAGTAGTGAGTCGTAATCGGAACACATTTGCCTTAAAACATAGTCAATGTCTTTTTTACCGTCACGTAATTAAATTGTCCTTACATTCTCGACTTTGGTGTACCCCTTCCCTCCCGTTAGCATTTCTGTGATTATGACACCTAGACTATACATGTCCGATTTCTTCGTGATTGTTCCATCAATGACTTCTGGTGCCATATATCCACTGCATAAAAATTTGAATTAAACTTATCAGTAGTGCGACAAGGAAATTCCACATGTTTCATAGTCAACCAAAATGAATCGAGCCTTTAGAGGCTTAGCTAGCTTACGGTGATCCAGCTTTTGTTGTGAGAACGGTCTGAAGTTGGTCTTCACGAAAGCGTCTCGAGAGACCAAAGTCAGCAATTTTCGGCACCAAATTTTCATTATGTAGCACGTTGGCGGGCTTGAGATCTAAATGTACAATATGATTATTGTGAAGGTAATATAAACCTTCGGTTATCCCTTTTATAATTTCATAACGCATTCTCCATTCTAGTCCACGAGATGCATCTGTAAAGGAAAGAGGTAGAGAGAATAAAGAGAATTTAGTATTAACTCCAGATACTCGAGTAAGATTTGGCCAGGAATGCAATATGCAACTGGGAGATTCTACTTTCAAATGGAGTACATGAATGCAAGTTTACAGAAAATGTGAACAAACCCCTTCCCCTAGCCCCACCCCACCCCCTTGCTCCTCTAGCTATCATGTTGTTGTTGAGCTTACTTGTGCTACTGCCCCAGCGATTTTTTTAACTTTACTTCCGCACTTGTGACTTTGTATGAACTTACGTGGCATAATGCTTTATTTATAAAGCGGGGAGAAAGCCTGTTTCGTTGATAGATTGTGCCCATGTTTTTTGTGTGTGAAAGTAATGCATGTCTGCATATTATTCCGAAATAATCTCACGTACTTTCCAGTTTGGAACTTTCTGGAGCTATACTTTTTTGTCCGACCACAAGAAAGACATGCATACCCACATAAACAGACACACAAAGACACATGGATACTGGACACAAACATCCTTGCGAGCACATATACACGCTGGTAAGACAGAAATACAAGAGTGGTTTTTTTCTCCAGTTTCTTCATGACATTTTTACCAGTTTGCACATATGTATGATACTTATGATTTAAATTGACTATATTTGCTAATTGTCACTTTTTAGTGTTTTGTTTTGTATTTTGTTGGTGTTACTTTGTATCCGCATTTCCCATGAATATATTCAATGCCACCATATTTGGAGTGAAAAATTATCCTATTAAACTCGTTTAATGCATGGAATATAGCTAAAAAGCTCAAAAATTCAAAATATTCCGGTATTGTGACTCCCATATGTCATGCTCTGCGTAAACATTATGAACATTCATTTTGCACTCTTATTTGTCATACCTACTTCACAAAAAATAAGAAATTTGGCACTCTACAAAGTTAGAAAAAGGGGTCAATTTTCTTGGAATCTTTGCTTCGGAAATCTTGTTTGTAATGTCAAAACCCATATTTGTGCCGAGTTTGGTCATCATAGCAAAAGTCTAGCCATAGATATGGCCATGACCTTAGTCATTCAGCTTGAAATCCATGAATGTTCGTACAAGTTAGACCATTTTGATAAGACTCGTTTTTAGAAAAAACTTGAATTCCAAATTTATGATTTTTAGTACACTAAAAGGGACGATTCCCGCTGGATTTCGTATTTTTTGAACTTTTCTCGATTTATAAGAGTTTTCTCAAAACAAGGTCAAAATTTGCGGAGTGACCGTTCATAACCAAGGTGTGAATTTTCCGATGTTTTGGGCGGTTTTGCATAGAATCATGCTAAACTACGTTTATATTAATTTTTACCATTCATTTTGCACTCTTATTTGTCATATTTGCGACGTACTTCGCGTGAAAATCCTATAGCTGAAAAAACGGTTGAAACCCATAAATCTTCATCCAAGGTACTCCATATTTTTTGTGAAGACCCATAAAAGATTTGGACAAGGTCGGAAACTATACACATAGTACAATCGTTTAATGCATTAAATATAGCGGTAAATCACATTAATCTTCTTTAATGCATGAAATATAGCTTCAAACAGTGTTTATGATTTGCAAATCCAATTTTGTACGCTTTGCGTGATTTTTTTGATTTTTTTTTGAAAACCCATGTTTGGTCATGAAAATTTTCAAACATGTAGTCGCTGACACCGCGGCCCCACGCTTGACCGGCCGCCGACGCGGAGAGGTAAGCTTGACCGGCCGTCCACGCGGAGAGGTAAGCTCGACTGGCCGTCGACGTGTCGGCGACTGAAACAGCGCCGCTTGCATTCATAGCGCACCCGCCGGTGCTCAGCCCGAGGAGGCCATCTCGGCTTATAAGAGGCGAACCGGAGCCAAACCCTAGCTGCACACCTCCCTCCGCCCCATCCACATCCACCAACTCTGGCACCGGCCTTGCCCCATCCACATCCACATCCACATCCACCATGCCTCGCCGCCTTCCAACCACTTACGCAATGCTCACCCCACAGAAGACGGCGGAGATCTACACAGCTGCAAGGGATCGCGATGCGGCGGCGGCGGAAGAAACGGTTGGGGCGGCCGTAGAGGCGCGGGTCGGCGTAGTGGAGCTCGACGTGGAGCCCTTATCGTCCAAATGATGGGTGCGGAGTTCCGCCAACGCATGGAGGAGGAGCACGTGAGGTTTATGGCGTAGGCGAAGCAGGTCAGGTTTCAGGCGGAGGTGGCGGAGCACCGCGGGGAGCTGTTGAAGGCGGAGCGGCGATCAAGGAAGGCCGCACCAGAGACGCGATCAAGGAAGGCTGCACCGGAGCAGCAACTCAAGGCCGGTCTCCGGCGAGCCGGGGTCGATAGCATGGCTAGCGGCTCCGGTTCCCGGGTCATCGTGATCTCCGATGACTAGTAGTAATAGTGTAGACGTTTATTACTTTGAAAGTTGCATGGCTTTGTAGTTACTAGTAAGTTGGTCTATATGAATTTGTTTTTCCATTATCAGGCTACAAGATCCAAAGTACGAGGTGGAGAAAAACTATGTCCAGGAAAGGAAACAACAACATAATTTCTTACAAACATTATTATACACTAGCAATCATGCCCGTGCGTTGCAACGGGATTGAAAAATCTGCACCGTGGAGATTTCGGGCTAGATGATGGTTGCTGGAAATGATGATTTTTTGCTATGTTAGAGCCTGCTAATAACAAACTCACACATTTTTCACATTAGTATTATCAAAAATCTTGGTTAATTGTTAATTCTTATCGATTGAATTTTGGCTGTTTCTAATAATTTTGCCTGCCAATAATTTTGGTATTGCTTCAATAGGAGTCTTATTTTATTTTACACAGCAGCACCACTATCTCCAGCTTCAGTCCTTAAGACGCCTAGTAACATATGTAACAGTTTGCAATAATGTTTTGTTAATTCTTAATTGTGACTGTCCAGCAAGCAGTACTGCATGTATTGAAGTGCTAAAGCAGGCTACCGGAGGTTTAGGATAAATTAAGCAACAGGAAACAACAAAATAACCTTGCAATATGTTAAACAAAATCACCTCCTGAGTTCTTGACAACGGTGAAGAATGCACACCCAGAAATTTTTTCTGCCCTTTGACCACCCAAGAAAACCTCCACAGCCACAGCCGAAACATTAACCTTAACCCAGAGTGCAGATTGCTCACCTGCAACTGCTTGATCAAATTTCCGACTGGGTTCATCCTTTCCAAGTCAGGGGATTCAGAATGAGTGCTGTTGGTAGAGGTTGTATCATCAGTACACTAGTTTAGCAGACATGGAGCAGGAAGAGATATCCTTGAAGCCAAACTGGCGGACTCGGAACTGGAAAGATCAGCCTCTGCCTTCAGCTGAAAGCCACTAAGCAGAACGGAAACAACCACTTGGTCATGGCAAGCATGATGCCCACATCTGCCGGGCACACCAGCAGCTCGATGAGCTTGTCAACCTGCAGGCTGCAGCTCCGGGCTCCGGCTCGACGTAGTGGAATCCGACATCGTGGGCGCCGATGTCCACCTCCACCCAGATCGAGTACGCGCCTGGAAGACGATAGCTGGTCGCTTCGTCATTGGCGTAGCTGACGTCCACCTCGACAATGAGTAGAACATCCACGGCGTCCTTTGTGGCTGTTATCCCGTCAGCACGCGTGTCACCGTTGGCGGTAGGCAATAAACTTGGAGCTTCCGTCGATTGGATGCCCATCCGGAGTTCCGCCCGTAGAGGGATGAAACCGAACGTAGGAAACGCGGCGTATGAAACGACGGCCGACCCTCCGCCCGTCTGGACGCAAACAACCACGGCGTGACACGGTGCGCCCTTCTTTGCTCATCGAGCCGCGGCTCTCCGCTTTTCCCCAAGCGCCGGCGGCCAGCCAGCTCTCCGCAATCGGCGCTTCCTCTAGGAGGGCGGCGAGGTGCTGGTTTGCCGATGGCCATGTTGCTGCTGCGCGTGCCCGTCTCTAAAAATAAGCACCAGCTGATTCTTCTCCTGGAGGACACCGACCCCGGCGGCAGCGCCCGATCTGCGTCGTCGGCCGAAGGCGAAACGGGGATATGCTTCGAGTGCGACAATGTCGAGCAGGGAAACTTGCAGTTGGTCTCAGGTTTTGGTCGAGCGCGCGACATTATGAAGCAGATCAACTTGCAATTGATCTGAGGTTTCGGTGGAGGGTCTAGATTCCATTTTATTGGCTTGGGCTTGGCGAGCGAGCAAAGGAGTTCATGTCGGCCACCCATGGGGCGCGTGCTCTAAGCGGAGTCCGTGTTGGATTTCCTTTTTTTTAGGGAACAGTGTTGGATTAGCTAAGGGGCGTCAGCGCTGCGTGTAGGATAAGGAGGCGTGCAATGAACTGGGCCACTTATCTATTGAGTCTTGACTGGGCCGGCCCATCCCAACGATCCCAGCGATCGAAACCAAACAATGGCTAGGC
Source organism: Poa pratensis (assembly GCA_947311845.1). Taxonomy (NCBI): domain Eukaryota; kingdom Viridiplantae; phylum Streptophyta; class Magnoliopsida; order Poales; family Poaceae; genus Poa; species Poa pratensis. Next base: position 18,741,710 of record CAMZMU010000083.1, on the reverse strand, counting down.
TGTGAGAAAAATACGAAACGTACAAAACGGTATGTGACTTATGGGTGGCAGTGGTGGGTAATTTGTGCGAATTTTAAGAGTATTTTCAACGACATACGACAAGAAGACTTAATGTTTTTATTATTAGGTATAGATGTTATGTGATCAAACCGAACATTTTACCGTAGTAAAGCTCATAGTCTGCAGAAATGTGCTCCAAATGAGCTCTAAAGCTAGGGTAAACAACCTCATTTGTAAGCAAGTTGTTTTCCGACCCTGTCCAAATTCACCAAATATTTTTTCTTGACACCTATTCCATCTATATAGTGTCACTTCGAGTCTTAATATTTATTATTGAATTAATCTTCATATTATTAAATATTTTTTGCGAAAAAATGCTTTAATAGAAAACCATTAAAAACACGTATAAAATATGGAAATGAAAAACTGAGTTCACATCCTTCTTAGTCACTCCAAAATGAGGCTAAGTAAACTGGAAGGTACAAAACCATTACTAAATCTAAGCTACAGGAAAACCACTTCGAACAGAACAATAGTGCGATGTCGTCGAGGACCACCACACTTGTCTGTCGTTTGAATGTGTGTTCCCTCACTCGTCTGTCATCTCTCTCAGGGTAGATGAAGCCTGAATCCGATTCATCCATAGCTAAAGCCTGGACGCCGTCGAGAACCTCCGCATTCTGTTTTCAATTTCCCGCGATTTCTCCATTCGTCCATCGCGGGACCACTATCACCGAAGCCCCCCCCCCCCCCCCCCCCCCACCAAACCCCAAAGCCAGCCCGGGCGTGCTCGCTTGGATGACCACTACGGAGGTGCTGTGCGTCCGCTCGTCGGAGTAATGGATTCAGGCTGGATTGGGTAAACGTGCGGACTAGTGGAATAGAGGCTAAATTGGGCGCTCTTTTTGGACAAGGGAAGGAGGAAGGTAGATTCTGTGGAGGGGCAGCGCCGCCTTTTGTCACCGAGGAGCGAATGAGCAGTGGAATGCGGTGGAGGTGGCGGGGCAAAATGGGTCAGATCCGGGCCATCTGGCTCGGCGATGGTCAAAATGGGAAAAAATGAGGCAAGCACCTATCATCATTTTTAGAGGGCCCACTCGTGGGGTCGGATTTTAGGATCGGAGCGATTCAAAAGGGGATACTCTAGGCCACCCCCACTAGTTTAGAGGGCCCACTAGTGGGGTCAGGCTCGCAGCAATTCAAAATGAGATGCCTCAAGCCGGCCCCACTAGGTTGGGCCCACTCGTGGGGTCGGATCAGGGTCAGAGCGATTCAAAATGAGATGCCCCAAGCCGGCCCCACTAGTCATTCCAAGTAACAGTCAAAGGAGGTTGACCCGATGGAAACGGTCGCTTGGCCATCGTCGAGCCTCAAAAACACGAAGTCGAGGCGGGTGAGGATGGCGTCGAGCAGGGGCGGCGGGAGGGAGGTCAGCAGGTCCGCCGCCGGCTCGCTCGGCCGCGCGTGGCGGCGCGGGGACTCCATATCAGAGTATGTCACTCTAGGTTTACGATTTCCCCTCCTGAGTTTACACTCCGCAGCATGTTCTTTTTTTTAAGCAGCATGCTCCATTTCCCCATAAAGTACACAAAAGGAGGAGAAGATCACTCTCGGTTATGCATAAAATGGATGCTAACTTTAAGCAGCACTCACTCCGTTTTGTCTTTGACAAAAAAAAAGAGCAACAATATCTTAATTATATGGTAAGAAATTAATTCGTTAAATTTGTATTGAGAGACATTCTAATTATCGCTTAGGGCTCGGAGAATAGGGTGTTTGTGGGTGCATTCATGGGTATGTGTGTGTGAGTTTCTGCGTTCGTATTGTGTTTTTTTAATGCTCTTCTTACATACTTGGAATAATTCTTGGTCAAACATAATTTTTGAAAAGTATGTGCAGCTTATTCATAGGAGTGAAGGGAGTATTATACTAGCACGATGGTTGTGCATTGCTCTGAAGTCATAAAAGAACAGAGTTAGGTGGGAGATTGTTGAAATGACTCGTTGGTGTCCTAACGACCAGGGACGGAGCCAGCTCTCAAGCTTGGAGGGGGCACAATCTTGTTGGAGGGGGCAGAAATGGTTTAGGACTACTAATATGAGCATGTGTGTTAAGAAATTTGTGAAGAAAATCAGATTGTTGGGGGTGGCTAAGCCCCTGCTCGTCCCCCCCTTCCTCCGTCCCTGCTAACGACTATTAGATGATCATGCTAAGATTGAAATGAATTTCGAATTGTGAAACTCAAGTGGTTGGACATTTGGGAGGAGAGGACACAAATGAGATAGGAGCACGAGGTTGATATGGACTTGGGTGCCGCAGTTGTATAAAGCAATGAGCCAGCTAGCAACGCGCCGGATGGATTTCTCGTCGAAGTGGAAGGAGAAGTTTGATGGTTCATTTCCTTTTGAAGTTTATGGAGAAGATTTGTCTTCGCAAGATGGTTAATTTCCTCCTAAAGTTCATAAAGAAGATTTGTCTCGGTTATGCATAACGGATGAAAACGGTCTCCGAATATAAATATAAGCACCCATGATCAAGCAAATCGGCTTAAAAACAAACCAAATGTCAAATTTATTGCCATACACGGCCAGTTTTGTAATTTCGGTGGAACCAAATATAACATTGGAAAAATTGAACGTCTGGATTACATACAACGCTACCAAGGATCAAAAACTAGTCCAACAACTGATGTCTGGACCATAAGCATTCAACTCACTGAACAAATGATCATCTTATTTTGTGGAAATCACGAAATCGTATTCCGTGTGCGTAGTAGACGCCGTGCTGCTTAGTTGCCTGCTTGCTGCCACAGTCTTTTATCCGAATAGAAAAGTGTAGCAACAACGTAACGATACATGTAAACATCATCAAAACAAGCAAAACCAAGTCTGGAAAGTTTTCATTTCTCAAAAGATCAATCCTGCAAGGTCACATTGGATTTATCCACAGTCCACACCAGCAAAAGTACCAACAAAACAATCAAATGTACCGAGCTACTATTACAACTTTGTGCCAAACGACCAACAGCACCAGATTTCTTTGAGAACACATAACTACGTAGCTCCTTCAGAAGGCGATTTTCTTGATGTGGTGCAGCTGATCTTCAAAAGTCTACATTGGTCATTAACAGGTACTTTCCATCCCAGTGAAAAAGCTTTACACATCTGAAGGCTCCAACAGTGAAAACAATATAGTAATCTTCCGCCTTGCCTGCACAATGAGAATGGACTGTTTACGCAGATCATCCCAACAGGCATAAAGCAGATGAAACAAAAAATGATGAGCGCATCTAGTACTGTATAATACAGCTTAAAACTACGAGGAGAAGAAAAGATAAAGCAGGAGCATGAATAAACCCCAGTTGCCCCGAATCTTGTTCTCTTCCTGCCAACTCCTAAGCACAGACGTGGTGATGCCCTCTCTTCTAATCAAATAATTAACTTTGGCTTATCTTAAATAATACTGTATGCAATAACCAAATAGCAAAGTTGGAATTTGGCACTGTTACTCTGCCTGTTACTATGATGAATCATTGTGGTATGCATCGTGTCAAACTTCCCAAACTATGTCTATATCCAGTTGAAAACAATGATATTAAGTTGCAAACAACAGATTATTGCATGAAGTAAAGTGTGTAATGTAAACAATGCAAATGACACGTAGACAATGCATCATTGTTTTATCCCTAGTGGCAACAGCACATCCACAACCTTAGTCGTTTCTGTCAACTCGAGCCCAGATTTCTGGAGGCATGAACCCACTATCTAGCATAAATACTCCCTCTTGGAGTTACAAGCATCTACTTGGCCAAAGCATCTACTAGCAACGGAGAGCATGCAAGATCATAAACAACATAAACAGATAGATTGATAAACAACTTGCTCATAGTATCAATATTCATCGGATCCAGCAAACACAACATGTAGCATTACAATAAGATGATCTTGATCATGTTAGGCAGCTCACAAGATCTAAACATGGAGGTACAAGGTGGAGAGACAACCATCTAGCTACTGCTATGGACCCGTAGTCCAAGGATGAACTACTCACGCATCACTCCGGAGGCAGGCATGGCGATGTAGAGCCTCCGGTGATGATCTCCCCTCCGGCAGGGTGCCGGGAAGAGCTTCAGAACCCTCCCGATCTAGGGTTGGCGACGACGGCGGCAGCGGAACTTTTCGTGGAATATGATCGGTGTTTTTAGGGTTTTGGGACATCGGGAATATATAGGCGAAAGGGCGGCGTCGGAAGCTTCTCGAGGCGGCCACGCCAGGGCCCGGCGCGCCTGACAAGGCCGCGCCCTGGGGTGGCGTGGCTGCCTCGTGGCTCGCTCCGTCTCCCCTTTGGACTTCGTGATCGTGTCGGTGAAATATGTACGCCCGTCATTTTGTCCAATTCCGAGAATATTTTGCGACTAGCTTTTCTGAAAGAGAAAAACAGCAGAAAACAGGAACTGGCACTTCGGCATCTTGTTAATAGGTTAGTCCCAGAAAATGCATAAAAATGCTATGAAGTGTAAACAAAACATGTAGCAATTGATATAATAACAGCATGGAACATCAAAAATTATAGATACGTTTGAGACGTATCAAGCATCCCCAAGCTTAGTTCCTGCTCGTCCTCGAGTAGGTAAACGATAAAAACAACATAATTTTTGAAGTGACATGCTACCAACATAATCTTGATCAAATAGTAATGTAATGCACATGAACTGAATGAAGTGATCCAAGTCAATGGTCTATAGTTTGCTAACAAGTAAACAAAGAGTAAACAAAATGAATCATACAAGTGCAAACTTTCATGAATAATACCTTGGAGACAATGGAGCTATAAGAGTTTGCATAAGAGTTAGCTCACAAAGCAATAAATTCTAAATGAAAGTGTTTGACTAACACAAAGGAAGATTTAGTTTCAGCACTGGCTTCAACTTCAACATATTTATCTCATGGATATTGTCAAGGCAAAGAATATAATAAGTCAAACACATCATTATATAAAAACTGTTGTACCAAAGTTGACACTAGTGTTTGCTTGTGGAGATAGAAAGAAGTAGGAAAACTGACTCAACAATAAAGTAAAAGAAAGGCCCTTCGCAGAGGGAAGCAGGGATTAAATCATGTGCTAGAGCTTTTTAAGTTTTTGAAAGCATATAGAGAGTATAAAAATATATTTTGAGAGGTGTATGCTAATTGTCAACGAATCAGTAATAGACAATACAGTACAACCCAAGTTAATCAGACTTTACAAGAGCGGCTCCCATGAAGGACGTTATTTCTACCAGCGGGTAGATCATCCCTCGTTCTCTTTTGTTTACACACTTATGAACATTGCTTGACTGATTTCTCAGGGGCAAAAAGATGTGAAGAGAATTATTGGTTAAAGTTGTAATTAATTGGGACTGGGCACCCCGTTGCCAGCTCTTTTTGCAAAATTATTGGATAAGCGGATGTATATGCCACTAGTCCAGGTGTGTAAAGTCTGATCAACAAGTGAAATAAAGAAAGCTACCACATCCTCATGAGCTAGTAAACAGTGACACAAAAAGGAGTTGTACAGTTTTGAATAGTTTAAAGGTAGCACATGAAAAATTTACTTGGAGTGGCAGGAAAATACCACATAATAGGTAGTTATGGTGGACACAGATGGCATGGATTTTGGCTCAAGGGTTTTGGATGCACAAGCAGCATTCCCGCTTAGTACAGAGTTTAGGCTAGCAAGGTTATTTAAGCAAACACAAACTGTCAACCGGTACAGCAAGAACTTATATAAAAAACATGGTTGAAAAATCATAAGACTCCACATTGTCTTCCTTGTTAACCAAAACCTTTCACTAGAAAATATCTAGACTTTTAGAACTACCAATGATACAAATCAAATATCAACAAGCTTTACAGTAGTTCTTCACTAATAGCCATTACTTACATGATGCACAAGTTTAAACATTTACTTACTTGGTAACTCAAAACAATTGACAAGTATCAAATTACTCAAGACAGTGATCTACAAGACTTATGTAAGCATTTTTATACCACTACCACATGCATAGCATTTTCTGTTCCAACCAAACACCAATCAACTTATTTAAACAACTCTCCAAACAAATATAAGTGAAGCAAGAGAGTACTTTCTTCAAAAGAAACTAATAGCTCTAACAAGAGATACATGAAAACGAGCTAGAAGTTTAGCAGTAGCTAGACAAGAATACTCAACAAGTATAAGTGAAGCACAAGAGTATTCTAATGAAAAAGCGGAGCGTGTCTCTCTCCCAAACAAGAGTGCTAGGATCCAACAAGTATAGAGCAGCAAACAAAACAAAAACAAACTGAAAACAAAAGCACACTGACGCTCCAAGAAAAGTACATATAATGTAAAGAAATAAAAATATAGTCTCACTAGAGATGACCTGATAGTTTGTTGATGAAGAAGGGGATGCCTTGGGCATCCCCAAGCTTAGATGCTTGAGTCTTCTTGAAATATGCTGGGGAGATCCATGGGAGCCTCCCCAAGCTTAAGCTCTTCACTCTTCTTGATCTTGTAATATCATCCTCCTCTCTTAACACTTGAAAACTTCTTCACATCAAAACTCAACATTTTTCTCATTAGCAGGTTAGTGCATCAAAACAAATAATCTCACTTGTTCTGTAGGACACAATTCATAAGCAATATTTTCAAACATTAGCTACTGTTACTAGGCTTAAGTGAGCTCTTCCACCATAAAAGAAACTCACTCAACACTTGTAAAAGAGAGAATGCAAAACAAAGACAGAATCTGTCAAAACCAGAACAGTCCGTAAAGATGATTTTTTCGGGACACTTACGTCGCTCAAATCGAAAAACTTTAGTCGTACGAAAGTTGCGTACACATCTCAGGAACACGCACAAAAATTTCAGATCAAAAGATTTTTTCTAATTTTCTACCGAATAAACGGTGACGTCCAGAAATCTGTTCCTGTGCAGTAATCCAAAAATAGGTACCATCTTGTCATAAGAGACTTTTCTTGGCACAACAAAAAGCAAATAAAAGATACAAAGGAGTTGTTACAGAAGTAAACAAGCTCCTTGACTCATGGGTTGCCTCCCAAAAGCGCTTTCTTTAATGCCTTTTAGCTAGGCTTTAAGATTTTAATGATGCTCTCATAAGAATAAGAGTTGAAAAACAAAAGAGAGCATCAAGAGGCAAATATCAAACACATTTAAGTCTACCCACTTCCTATGCAAAGGAATCTTGTAGTAAAACAAATCATTGAAGCATAAAGCAACTAGCATAGGAAGATGCAACAAATGCAACTTTAAAACTTTCAACACAAAGAGAGGTGTTTTAGTGACTTGAAAACTTTTACAACCATATTTTCCTCTCTCATAATAACTTTCAGTAGAATCATGAACAAATTCAACAATATAACTATCACATAAAGCATGCTTTTCATGATCTACAAACACATAATTTTTATCAAGCTCCAAGATAGTGGGATCAAAAATTTCAAACCCACTTTTAAACATATTAAAACAAGATGATTGATCACTCTCAATAGTAGAATGCATAATATTATCAAGCAACATAGGACCATCATCTAGAGCTTTATCATAAACATTTTCTAAGCAAACTTTCTCATTACCATGCATTTCGAAATTAGGCATAAATAGAGGATTATCATAAGACTTATCAAAATAGCATGGATTTTCATAAACAACATTGGGAAAATATTTGGTACTTCTGTTATTTCCTTTTCTTGAGTCAAGATGATTGTTTCTTCAAATTTATCAAAAGGAGTTATTTCAATAGAATCATTACCAACTTCCCAAGCTTAAGTTTTCCATAGCATTAGCAACAACCATGTTCAAAGAGTGCATACCAATAACATTGGTACTATCATGCAAATAAAGTTCCATAGGTTTTTTAATTTTCTCTTCAAACACATCATGTCCTAGCTCAAGATAAATTTCATAAAGCTTTCTCATGTTGTTTTCAGCCATAGGACTAGTTTCAAGAAAAGTCACCATTGATAGCAAGTAAAGAACTAGACATAATATTTAAGCAAGACAAAAACAAAGTAATGAGATTGGAAGTGTGAGACTCCCCTATCTGGAGATTCCAGTATCCCCGGCAACGGCGCCAGAAAAATGTCTTGATGCCCGTGACACACACGTTCGTTGGGAGACCCCAAGAGGAAGGTATGATGTAGTGCAGCAGCAGTTTTCCCTTGAAATATGACCAAGTTTATCGAACCAGGAGGACACGGAGGTTCTTCAGAAGGTTGTTGGTGGGCGCCGTTCTCGATCACCAACGTGGAACCTGCACACAACACAACAAACTACTTTGCCCCAACAAAACAGAGAGGTTGTCAATCTCTCCGGCTTGCTGAAAACAAAGGATTAAACGTATGGTGTGAAAAACAGTAGTGATTGCAGAAAGTAACAAGGAACAGATGATTGCAGTAGGTGTTTTATCAGTATGAGGAAATGGACCGGGGTCCACAGTTCACTAGTGGTGTCTCTCCATAAAAGATAACTAACATGTTGGGTAACAAATTACAGCTGGGCAATTGACAAATAGAGAGTGCATGACAATGCAATATATGACAAGATTTCATTATGAGATTTAATTGGGCATTACAACAAAGTACATAGACTTGCTATCCAACTCATCTATGCCTAAATAATCCACCTTCAGGTCAGCATCCGCATCCCTTCCAGTATTAAGTTGCAAACAACAGATTATTGCATGAAGTAAAGTGTGTAATGTAAACAATGCAAATGACACGTAGACAATGCATCATTGTTTTATCCCTAGTGGCAACAGCACATCCACAACCTTAGTCGTTTCTGTCAACTCGAGCCCAGATTTCTGGAGGCATGAACCCACTATCTAGCATAAATACTCCCTCTTGGAGTTACAAGCATCTACTTGGCCAAAACATCTACTAGCAACGGAGAGCATGCAAGATCATAAACAACATAAACAGATAGATTGATAAACAACTTGCTCATAGTATCAATATTCATCGGATCCCAGCAAACACAACATGTAGCATTACAATAAGATGATCTTGATCATGTTAGGCAGCTCACAAGATCTAAACATGGAGGTACAAGGTGGAGAGACAACCATCTAGCTACTGCTATGAACCCGTAGTCCAAGGATGAACTACTCACGCATCACTCCGGAGGCAGGCATGGCGATGTAGAGCCCTCCGGTGATGATCTCCCCTCCGGCAGGGTGCCGGGAAGAGCTTCAGAACCCTCCCGATCTAGGGTTGGCGACGACGGCGGCAGCGGAACTTTTCGTGGAATATGATCGGCGGTTTTTAGGGTTTTCGGGACATCGGGAATATATAGGCGAAAGGGCGGCGTCGGAAGCTTCTCGAGGCGGCCACGCCAGGGCCCGGCGCGCCTGACAAGGGGGCCACGCCATGGGGTGGCGTGGCTGCCTCGTGGCTCGGCTCCGTCTCCCCTTTGGACTTCGTGATCGTGTCGGTGAAATATGTACGCCCGTCAATTTTGGTCCAATTCCGAGAATATTTTGTGACTAGCTTTTCTGAAAGAGAAAAACAGCAGAAAATAGAAACTGGCACCTCGGCATCTTTTTAATAGGTTAGTCCCAGAAAATGCATAAAAATGCTATGAAGTGTAAACGAAACATGTAGCAATTGATATAATAACAACATGGAACATCAAAAATTATAGATACGTTTGAGACGTATCAATCATCCCCAAGCTTAGTTCATGCTCGTCCTCGAGTAGGTAAACGATAAAAACAACATAATTTTTGAAGTGACATGCTACCAACATAATCTTGATCAAGTAGTAATGTAATGCACATGAACTGAATGAAGTGATCCAAGTCAATGGTCTATAGTTTGCTAACAAGTAAATAAAGAGTAAACAAAATGAATCGTACAAGTACAAACTTTCATAAATAATACCTTGGAGACAATGGATCTATAAGAGTTTGCATAAGAGGTAGCTCACAAAGCAATAAATTCTAAATGAAAGTGTTTGACTAACACAAAGGAAGATTTAGTTTCAGCACTGGCTTCAACTTCAACATATTTATCTCATGGATATTGTCAAGGCAAATAATATAATAAGTCAAACACATCATTATATAAAAACTATTGTACCAAAGTTGACACTAGTGTTTGCTTGTGAAGATAGAAAGAAGTAGTTTGCTTGTGTTGTGTGCAGGTTCCACGTCAGTTGCGCTGCTGACAACCTTCTGAAGAACCTCCGTGTCCTCCTGGTTCGATAAACCTTGGTCATATTTCAAGGAAAAACTGCTGCTGCACTACATCATACCTTCCTCTTGGGGTTTCCAAACGAACGTGTGTTGTCACGGGCATCATGATCGTGTCGGTGAAATATGTACGCCCGTCAATTTTGGTCCAATTCCGAGAATATTTTGCGACTAGCTTTTTTGAAAGAAAAAACAGCAGAAAACAGGAACTGGCACTTCGGCATCTTGTTAATAGGTTAGTCTCAGAAAATGCATAAAAATGCTATGAAGTGTAAACAAAACATGTAGCAATTGATAGAATAACAACATGGAACATCAAAAATTATAGATACGTTTGAGATGTATCACCGATCCCATCCTAAGAGCATCTCAAGTCGTCGTGTCCAAATGTCACCTAAATAGGCGTCCGGACAGGCGCAATGGGCGTTGTCCGGACGACTAGAATGGAATGGGCGGCATCGCTCCCCACTCTGCGTCGCCCAAACAAAAAAAAATTAAACACGAAATACGACGGATTTCATTCAAATTTTAGGAAAGTTCACACCCTGCGCCGTCGTCGCCCGTGAGGTCGAAGAAGGGGAGGCCCTTCTCCTTGGCGTGCTCCCTTGCCGACCACGCGCAAGACGCCGAAAGGTCGAGCGGCGGCACGTCGTCGCGCGACGCGGCGAAGTCGGCCAATGCGACGTCGTCGTCCTTGCCGGCCTGCACGAGCAGCATCTAGATGAGCAGCGGCGACACCGCCTCCTCCGCCTTCACCTTCATCGGTTCCCGCTTCGGTGTCAGGAGCGGCGGTGAGCAGGAGTGCAACGACGACGAGGCTGAGCGCGAGGAGGATTGATGACCCACAAGTATAGGGGATCGCAACAGTTTTCGTGCGAAGTAAAACCCAAATTTATTGATTCGACACAAGGGGAGTCAAAGAATACTTATAAGCCTCCTGGAAAAGCACTAGTGACAGGGATGATGTGAAAACAACAGTAATATGAGAGACATAGTGACAGTAACACAACAATAATGACTCCAAAAAATAGTTGGTGGTGTGTTGACGGGAAATCAATGATGATTAAATATGGACCGGGTTCCCAGCTATATACACTAGAGGTAACTCTCCAAACAAATAGCATGTGTTGGGTGAACAAATTACAGTTAGACAATTGACAGAATTGAAATAGCATTAAGACAGAACATCAATCTATAAATCATACGTAGGCATGTTTTCTATATATAGTCATACGTGCTCGCAATGAGAAACTTGCATAACATTTTTTGTCCTACCAGCCCGTTTGCAGCGGCGCCTCTAGGGAAAGTACTGGTAATTAAGGTGCTCCTTTTAATAGAGCACCGGAGCAAAGCATTAGCACTTGGTGAAAACATGTGATCCTAATGCTACAGCCATTCCCTTTGGTTGTCCCAGTTGCTGTCACTCCGGGGCCTCAGGTTCAGAACAATAACAGGTGCATACAACTTGTAGATACAATCTAAGCAATAATTATAATTTAGATCTAAGATCATGCCACTCGTGCACTAGTGACAAGCATTAAACACAACAAGATTGCAGCAACAATAACTCACAGACTTAATAGATAGATTGATCATAATATAACAATTCATCGGATTCCAACAAACACAACACCGATTACATCAGATGGATCTCAATCATGTAAGGCAGCTCATGAGATCATTGTATTGAAGTATATGGGAGAGAGAGTACCAACTAGCTACAGCTAGAACCCGTAGTCCATGGGGGAACTACTCACAAACCATCATGGAGTCGAAGTGGAGGCGCCGTGATCGAAGGAGATGGCTCCGGGGGTCAATCCCCCGTCCCGACAGGGTGCCGGGACGAGATCTTCTGACCCCGAAACGGAGTTTGATGGCGGCGGAGCTCTGTTGTATTTCTCGTAAAATCCTTCTCCGTTTTAGGGTTTTCTTCGCGGGGCAATATATGGTCCAAAGGGCGGCGTCGGAAGGTTCCCGAGGCGGTCACGCCACCCCTCGGCGCGGCCAGATTTTTCCCTGGGCCAGACGACTAATCGGGCCTGCACAGGCCGCATCCGAACTCCGATGGGGACGAATTTTATGTCTAGATCGTGCGGCGGGAAATTCCCTGCAACTTTCGCGACTAGAGTTTTTCCATTTGACGACGTCTTCGGGTCGGTTCGTGGACATCTTTAAACGCTGTCTGATGGGACAGATTCCTACGAATCAGAGTCCAACTCCAACAAGGCCCCTTTTGTGTTCTTGTCAATTTCCAAAATAATTCCTACACATCAGAGTGTAAAACAAGAATATTGTTCACTTTTGACACTATTAATTGGTTAGTCCAATAAATGTCTAAAATGATATAAAATTATAATAAACACATGTGGTATTGTTATAAAACAAGCATGGAACATCAAAATTTATAAATACGTTTGAGACGTATCAAGGATGAGGCCCTTTTAAGGTCGCCGAAGGGCGGTGGCATTTACGCCGCTGCCCTCGAAAAGGCGTGCCGCATTGACGCCGCCATGCAGCGGCAGCGAACTGGCGACAGGACAATTCGCTGCCGCCGACTGGGAAAACAAGGAGATAGGCTGCTTTGACCAAGATTGCCGGTTGAATACGCTGAGTTGCTGACAGGAGTGACCCACGCGTCGGAGGCCAACGTGGCGTCGCACGCGGTTTCGTCAGGCGCAGCCCAGCGGCTCCCCAAGTGGAGGGCGTGGGCTAGGTGTGCCAGACCAAAAACGTATTTGGGCACCGCGAGTGGGAGCCGTTTTTGGTCCGGCGCGCCCCAAAGGCCTCTGGGCAGCCGTTTGGGTGCCCCGAGTGGAGATGCTCTAACTACGCCGGTGCCCCTCACCTGTGGCAAGACAAACCCTCACCGTACTTCAGCGCTGCTCCGGACATGGTCGCCGCCTGCGTACGCCGTGCCCTTGGTACGTTTACACTGCTAGACAATTCACCTCGCGTGTTCGATGAATTGCCAGAGCTGGTTTTTATTGTTTTTAGCTCATTTATAGGCATGGATTCGTCAGATAATGAGTTTGATTACGGTTTTTAGATGTGTTCATATATAAAGAGTTCATCGATGATGAAGATGATTGCGAGATCGACGATGAAGATACGGACATGATAGCAGTGACGAGCATCCTTGAAGAAATGGAGGAGGAGGAACATGTACTCAACTTTAAGGGTTTTATAAAAGAGCAGGATAGTTGTGGCCCGTGCTAGGATCAAGAGTGCACGAGATCTCTATAGCGATTATTTCAAGCCCGATCCGGTATTCCATGAAGGTTTTTTTCGTCGTCGCTCTAGGATGAGCTCAAACTTGTTCCAACGCATTGTGCAAGAGGTGACGAAGTTTGATACCTATTTCACTTTGAGAAAAGATTGTTACGAACAACTTTCCTTCTCTTTTATGCAGAAATGCATGACAACTATGACTCATAACAAGAGAGAAGCTATATGGTTCAACTCTAACATAATTATCCTATAGCTCGCTCTTTGGGTAGTGAATATTCTCAAGAAAATCTGGTCCATTTGCCGTTATTACTTCCGTAAACATAGTAATTAAATAATTTCACTATGTTACAAAAGCTAAGTATTGAATAAGGTTTTCTGTTATTTTTTTCATTTCTTGGTGTAAATAACCTATTATGGTTTCATAATCAAAAACATTTTCACCACCGAAAGTATCAACCACCATACATTGATGTGTGTTGAGGGCCCATGTTCACAATCATGACATCTTTTCTTATAAGCAATAGACTCATATCATTTTTTCCTTAGTTCATTATTTCATTGTAGCATTTTTCTCTACGATGGTCAAAACCATAAAAAAAAGATCACACCATTGAAAAGTATCAATGCAGCAAAAAAGAGGTGATTATGCAGCAAAAAAACTCCAGATCGTTGCAAATCCCGTGTCAAAGCAAAATCCCTGAGAAACTGTCAAAAACACATATGTACCAAGGGAGACCAAAACATCACAAAAAGAAGGTCTATAAACAGCGTGGCATCTTGCTCCCATGTTCGCGGCAAAACACGTAGAGTTTGCAGCATGTCAAAAGAACACATGCAACATCCAAAATCTGGAAATTCTAATATTGTTTTTCAGCACCAACCAGGCCACTCCGACCTCACCGACAACGAATCCGACTTGCCGGACCCCATCTGTGCCGGATGTGGTAACCATGGACCTAACTACCCCCGAGCACCATCTTCCCTAGCCCCGGCAACTCATGGAGAGCTCTATTTCCAAGCTCGAATCAGGGTCCGCCATTACCTTTTCAATGTTGAGCTCATAGGATTCAGTCTAGATGACTAGGAAAGGTGTACCGGCCACGAAGTAGAACGGTGGAGAAGGATGGAGAGAAAAGGAGGGTATAGGTGTTGTCACAGTTTTTGCAATGGCCGACAGCGCCGGTAGATACGAAGGAACTAAACCTAGAACGATCCATTCAAATCGTTTACGGAGAGAGATAATAAAACGGGGCCACAAGGACATGTGGTTGGTCCAGGAAGCTCGGTCGGGGATGCTGTCGTGGCACTGGGAAATGAGTCCCTGGAACGAGTTAGTGCAAGTTCAGCTCATAGTGAGTTGCTTTCCCTCGATCTTTCAGTTTTGTAATTGGCCCTGTGCAACGGAGCATCGCCATTGGAAAGCATAACAAAAACTGCCAGGTTCGCGGACATTGCAAACATCCTATACAGTATCATGGGTTCCACAGTATGGCATCAAAGACTTATGTAAGTACTAGTACACTCGAACTCGTTGACCTTTTAGATTCAAACTGATGGATACAGGGGAATACTATTCACCACGGCCGCTAAGGACGATAACAAACAGATACATCTTCAAGCCTCACTTGTTTACCTCTAGTGTATTTTAGAGAATGGGAAGAGTAGGGATGTGAGGGGATTTGGTGAACACCCAATCCCCACAAATCCTCACAAATATTCTTTCCCTACAATACATTAGCATGGACTAGAGTATTTATGTTAGACAAAAAATGAGATGGTTGGTAGGGGATATTTGGGGATTATCCCCTCCCATCCCCTAAAATACACTAGAAATAAAACAGACTAGTGGGGATTTTCCGGGATCCAGAATAATCCACTCCGATCCCCTAAAATACACTAGAGGTAAACAAGTCCTAACATATAAACCTTAGGCCTGCCAGGTTAAAAATAGATTAAGACGCCCCTCCCCGAGTTCTCTCATAAGCCGTCAGCTTAGTCCGCTTAAAAAGTAAGCTGCCCGCTGTCCAAATTCTCTCATAAGACGTCCAGCTTATTGTTTGAGGTTTCTAACTAGTTATCCTATAACTAAACTAGAAATGTTAAGTGTTAAGTTGCTTGGCTTATGAAATAAGCTGAGAAGGGGGCGGATTATTTTTCAAGCTGCCAAAAGAACTGGGTCTAGCTTCAAAGAAAAGAGAGAAGCCTATGTGATGATAATATAGTCGTTAGCCTTGAACTAGTGAAATGGTAATGATGCGAGGGATCGATTTCAGATGGTAAAAATGATTCACCCAAAAGAAGAATACATGATGATCAAACCTGTTCACAATAATATTACTAATAACATGTATAAAAGTATGTTGAAATGCCAGGCTAGAGTTTATTATTTGTCATTGCTACTATCCCAACTCATTAAGCTCTCACACAAACATTTTCTTTAAGACACATAGTAAAGAGTTCTCTCTAGTAGAGTTTTGCAGGTCATACACGCCAAACAGAACATAAAGTAGCTCACAAGGACACCGTTTTCATCAGGGTGCTATCATAATCAACACCCGAGGTTACATAGCTAGAGAAGGTTAAAACTCAAAAGGGATAAAACTGCCACCGCCTTATGCAAGTGAGCCACTTTAATGTAGTTTGCACCCATTTCCAGAATTACCATTTAGCAACTTACTCAACTTAACCTGTAAAAGGAGAACAGTCACTTTAGGGATTTATGGTAACGGTAACAAGATACTAAGCAGGTGACGAAACGGGAGACACATAAACTTGAATACATACGAAGTAATAATAACAAGAAACAGCATGTGTAAATGCACAAATCGGTAATACATTCACTGAAGCATGAAGCTCAGACTCTCTGTTTCCACTTTTATTCGACAAGGTGTTGGATCAGTAGCAGCATTTTACCCCGTAAGATACATCCATGTGACTTTAGCACAATGCTATCACTGTATCCGAATTTCTTACTCGAAATCTATGTCAAAGCACAAAGGTGCAAAGCTAATTTATCACTTAAGAGTTATGTTCTGTGAACCATGTTGATTTGCACTTTTTTTGTCTCTGTTCTCCTTTTGTAAAGATTACAGGGAGGTTGTTAGCGTTAGACGGCAACTAAGCTAAAGAAAAATAGTAGCACAAAACTCATGTTCTGTTATATGCTGGTAATGGGATCTGGCTACAAGGTTGTCGTGTGGAAAAATGATCAACAAATCAAGTTTGCTTGTAAAGAAAACACAAATTATGTGATCCTGTGAAGGAAAGCTTGGATAAATCCAATCTCCTATAATAGCTTTCCACCTTCAGATGTGATTTCTGCTGACACAACACACATTTGTCCTATTTCCATCCACATTTTCTCCTCTCGCGATCCCCCCTCCCTCCTAAGCACAAATAGCATCATCTTGGGTATAGACAATAGTTGTAGCACATTATATAGCAACCCTAGGGCTTATTAAAAATGTGAACCTTGTAAGGTACTCAATTCTTCAAAGTAAATTTACTGATTGAAGTTCAAGGTTTTACCGTCAAAGAAGACTTGAGCACGGGGTGAAACCCTTCTGTATGTCATTAGTTCAGACAATGCTTCCTCATTTGACTTTGAGCTATTGTCAACACTAAGATACATTGCACGAAGAACATTTGCTTTAGATAAAACGAGCTCTATAAAATACATTTCATTTGGCAACCAGCCAATATCTTTCATTTTCACAACCTGAAGGTTGGCACAGCAGGCATCAGTCCATTGTGTATTTAGAAAACCTCCATTTATTTCATCTTCCTCACCTCCATCGATCTTGAAAATTAAATCAATATGTCAAGCACCGAAAATACCCATGATGACATGCAAGCAATAACAAATATTATAGTTTGCAAAGCGGTGTTCTTTGTTCATACCATAATTTCAAGTTCTTCTAGATTAGGAGCATTCCTTAGTAAGCAAAAGGTTAAGACCATGGCAGACATCTTATAGAAGTGTGTTGAGAGGGCTAAACTCCTTAAGTTGTCAAAGGTACATGGAAGTGTTTCCAGGAGACCACCTGCAGGAAACTGTAAAAGAGCCAGATATTAAGCACGAGAGTCTCAATACAAATGTGGATCAGAACACAATTGGCATTTTTTACTTTGCTAAAGATGGTTACTGTCATGATACTAAGAACTATGAGAACCATTTTTAATATATGTGAGCAGTAAGTATATGTTTCTATAACAAAGGAATCCAGTCATAAAAAGAATTGAGGAGGTTAGAAGTGTTAGACATGTTCTAGTTCCTTGGAATCGTAGATCAATTCAATTATTCAAGCATTGAGCAGAACAGAAAGGAAACACAGAACATTTAATTTCCATATGAGGATCACTCTTTGACTAGAATACAATCGGTAGCATCAATTAATACAGAACACTAACTGCAATCGAAAACTTTTTTTCTGCGGTAGCAACAGAAAGCATTAGAACTGTAACATATGTTTACAGACACAAACATGGATTCACACCCTCAGCTGCATGTTGCTCTCGATATAATTTAGTTCTACTCATTTACATCGTGATTGGTCGCAGTTAGCAACTAGTAATGCAGTTGGTAAGAAAAGAACTGTACCGATATGTAGTACGTATAGAGAGCGAGCTTCCTAACTTGCGCGAACCTAGCAAGGAATCCTCTGAAATTGCTAGAGCTCACATAGTTTCCGACGTCTATGACGGCTTCGTCGAGGCGTGGCAGCTCCCCAGCTTGCCAGCCACAATCACCATGTATCTTAAGGATCCGGAGATTGGCCCCTCCAACTCCAATTACCCAGTCGTTTGAGTATGGTTTACGAACACCGAAATAGGAAATATCCACGGTATGTAGCAAGGGTGATGCGGCGAGAATAGCCTCCAGTTGCTTCTCCGTGTTCTCGGAAAATCTGACATTGATGAGTTTTAGGTCCTTGAGCACGGGGAAACCAGTAAATCCCATGGGGAAAGGCGGCATCCTGCAATTGTTCAGCTGTAGATGCACGAGTTGGGTGCATAGGAAAACGGAGGAGTGAAGGATGAAGGAGGAGCGGCACCGGAGGTTGATGGACTCGACGCCACGGTTGCAGAGGGCGATGATCCAGTCGGCGACGCGGCCGATGGATTGATTGTCCAGGTGGAAGGAGAAGTTCGAGATTTTTCCGGGGTAACGAACGAGAACGCGGTCGACAGCCACCGGGGGTGTGCAGGGTTTGTCGAGGAAGGAGAGGGGGAGGTAGGGGAGGACCTCCCACCGGCGGCGCCAGTCGCGAGAAAGGGCGGAGGTGCGGACCGTGTCGCGGAGGTCGAGGCGGGTAAGGATGGCGTCGAGCAGGGGCAGCGGGAGGGAGGTCAGCAGGTCCGCCGCCGGCTCGCTCGTCCGCGCGCGGTGGTGCGATGGCGCCGCCATGTGTCAGTATGTGACCCTAGGGCTACGACTTCCCCTCGATCTACAAGTTCACTCTTCACAGGATGGTTCATTTCCTCCTAATATAAAGTTCACCGGACTTCTCAAACCATACGTGAAAACATAATAGTGTTATTATGAATCATTGTGCCAAACTTCTCAAACTGTATCCTATTTCTTCCCAATACAATAGAAGCAGCATGTAAATTTTCTAAATGCGCCAAATTCCAGTCAATTGATGATCACCAATCAACATGTCGAACACAAATTTAAAACAAAAGAAGGTCAATTTGTCACACGAGAAGATGATTTTGAGTCCCAATACACGACCTTTGACCTTTGTCAGTGCTCGTCCATCGCCCGTGATGCCATCACCGTCCTAAACGCATTCAAGCTCACCCTTGCGAGAATTCGCCTCCAAACGATGCTCGCGAGTCAAGCTCATGTCACCGGTGTCACTGCTGCATAAAAGTAATCGTGTCGTGAATTTTGGGGATTTGGGTTAACGATTCATGATACAAAGGGGGAATTTGGGAATCCATCTAGGGATTTTTTTTTTAAAGCTACCAGGCATCTAACTGCTAATTTCTCTCAACCTTAGGTGTTTTCTGTAAGAAAAAAATAGTTGCCAACACATGTCGCTTGACAACATGGCATCCCACGTGGCACAGCCATAGCATTTCGGTCCCGTACTAACTCCAACAATAATTCATGGACCTAGTGGTCACAGGTTGCAAAGACTGGCGAAGGTGGCAGTTGACCGGTATGCCATGTAATTGGGCAACATTTTGTAGATCAGAGAGGATTGACCTCGATCGAATGGTACATAGTTGTTGGACACTAGAAGCTTCTCATGAAGCTTATGACTACATCTTAGTGCCAGTCAAAGGCAAAGTTCGGTAGGAGAAAATGAATGGAGTGCATGTACATCCTCCCATGTACACTAAATTCATGGGAAGGCCTAAGAGCGACATGATAACAGCACCTAAGAAAAGATGAAAAATGGATCCAAACATCTTACCAGGCCTAGAGTGACTATGCATTGTTCCATCTATGGAAAAGCATATCACAATATAAGAGGGACACTACAAGCACCTACAAAGTAAGAAAATGGGGCAGATTAAAGAAGATGTTGATGATCTTTCACTTTACATGTTTGCACTATGAAACTATTTCTTATTTATTATTTGCTTTGATGTTCTAATTAACTTTGCATATTGCATTTGCAAAATATAATGCCCCATAACCAAAAACCCTATGATGGATCCAACTAATCAACTTGGCAACATGATATATAAATGGTCAAAGAGGTCATAGTATTTTTTGAAGCGAAAGAGGTCATAGTATTGCCATATTCCTTTCTATGATTTACTGTCATTTTGTCTGAATTTTATTCCTTAGTGTAATATTTCTCCAAAGTTAGTACTAATTTTACTTTTATCTGAATTTTTAGGAGAGAGCTAATGTGGCATTTAACATGTCTCATGGGTCTTGCTCATTTCTGGCTGAAGCTAGAGATATAATTACATAAGACAAGGTTACAACTACAACAAACAGAGGAAGTTTTAGGGGAAGGGGGGCTGTAGCACTATAGTTAGAGGACAAGCATAAGACCCCAAGAGTCGGGGGTGGAGCAAGACGAAGGAAAAGGCAAGCTGAAGCAAGCACTTCTAGAAGTACCAGGAAAGCAGAACATCATATTCCAAGACAAGAGAAAGTGTGATTGTCAGTTGGTATTTGGTGATTATGAACAACAATCATGCGAAGTAGATCGTGAAACTATTCAAGATCTTAATGCATAATTTGTGCCTGGCCTGACTGAAGAAGAGATTCAAATCACTCAAAATGCACTTGATGATGTCATTTAGCTGAGAGCTAGCACTTTATCATAGTAGACCATGAACTTGCGTACATGTCTCACTTCACATGTGGACTTGTCTTCATTAGAAGCATGTCAGTAGCTACAAATGAACATGTCTAGTTTAAGCATCTGATAATTGTTTCAAAATGTATCAATGTCACATGAACGGTCAAAACAGTTAAGCACATATATGACGTGTTTATCTCAAAATCAAACACAAATGTCTTAAAACATAACTAGGCAGAGCTAAACACATAGTCAACTATTATCATTAGTCAATCAAATCCTCGAATTATCAATGCACATAGACCATGAACTATGGCACATGCAACAACACTAAAAGTTATAATTCCTTCGTCTTATCCCTTCCATCTCATATCTTACCTGTGATTCCTTGCCATCATCTTTGCTCTCGCTTCATTCTATTAACAACAGCCTCCAGTTCCTCTACTTTCTTCTGCAGCTTCCCATCATCTTCTCGAAGCTCTTCTAGTCATGCTTCTAGCCCTGCCCTATTTTTCCCAATACAATTGAACTCGGGGTGGCCGTAGTCAAATTCAAGCAACATTTTTTCTGAATGCACTGAATTTCAGTTAATTGATGATCATAACATGTCATACACAAATTTAGAACAAACGAAGGTCAATTTTTCACATGAGAAAATGATTTTGAGTCTCAATACACGACCCCGTGATCTTTGCCAGGTGCTCATCGTCGCCCATGATACCATCGCCGTACTAAGCGCATTCGAGCTCGATCACCCTTGTGAGAATTCGCGTCCAAACGATGCTCGCGGGTCAACCTCATGTCACCGGTGTCGCTGCTCGATATATGCTGTCGTCATGCCGCCACCGCCAATCTTCATGGCTGTGTCGCGAATTTTGGAGGTTAGGCTAGCGATTCAGAATAAATTTTGAAATCGATCTAAGTTTTTTAAGCTACCGGGGATCTAACCGCTAATTTCCCTCAAACTTAGGGTTTTCTGTAAGAATATAATAATTGCCGGCACATGCCACTTGACAATATGGCATGCCACGTGTCAGTGCCATAGCATTTTGGTTCCGTACAAACCCCAAGAGTAATTCATGGACCAAGTGCTCACAGGTTGCAAAGAACCCACAGCAGCGATTCCTGGACCAGGTGGTCACATGTTGCAAATAGATGGACCAAAATGCATCATGTTCCAAGTTCTTCTATCCCGAGTGTAATTACCTTTTTAGATAACTTTAGATGGCTACGACAGACTCGTAACTTAATTTATGGTAGCCCTTGTGCAGTAATATAATGTTGCTGCAGCCATCTAATATCCGAAACTTAAGAATCGTCTATCATAAACCCCAATCCAAATCATGTTCTTCACCAAGCTGGACCTGGTTCTCGCGAACATTTGCGGAGGCCGTGGCGTCCTGAAATCGGTGACTCTGACCTTCCTCCCGAGCTCTGCTTGAGAGTTGAGCCAAAGCAATTAATTCCAGTTGCACTGCCGGCCGAATCCAAGTCTGGTAGAGACTTCTAGTCGCCTAGTCTCAACAATACCATATAAGCCTAAACATGTATAAAGCAGATGAAACTTTCAATACATGTAAACAAGATCAAATTAAGTGAAAATTTCATTTCTGGAAGGCCAAGTCTGGAACGTCATAAAAGACATTTCCACAGCAGCAGAAGTGCCAACAAGACAAGCTAACGCACTGACTCATATCACATATTTTTGTGCCAAACTAACAATAGTACCAAATTTATTTCAGAACACATAACTGCGCTCCAGTTAGTCCCTTGGGAAGGTGACTTTCTGGGTGTGGTGTTGTGATCTAACAGATTTCATCGGACACCAGAGAGTATCATGTCATCCCAGTGATCCGACTTTAACATCAACCGCAGTGCAGACAACCTAGCATTTCTTCGCTTTGCCTGCATGTGGAAAACAGAATGTTTATGCGGCTCATCCAACATGTATAAAGCAGATGAATGAAAATATACAATGCAAACTGAGCCCTTGGTTGAATTTAGCTTAAGACTATAAAAGGATGAAGCACAAGGATGCTAAAATGCGCAGTTGTATAGACACCTGTGATTCCTGCCAACCCCTAAGCAGCCACACCATACCTCCTGTAGCCACAATCATATTTTCTTGCTTATCTTTAATTATACCCACAAGTGAAAACAGAATTGTAAAATTGGAATTAAGCACGGTTAATTTCTGTTGCTATTATAAATTATTGTGGTGTCCAATGGAAATACCAGTGATAGATTCTTCACCGAGACTACTTCAAAAAAAATTACAGTTTATTTCGAACACTATGAACGTAATAGTAAAATTTGCATATTAAATTCTGGAATGGGGAAAGGAATAATATGGAACTGGTATGGGAGAGGGACACTCAAATTTGAATTTTAACCACATAAAAACAAATGTCATCTTGCATTCTGGACATGGTAGACTGAGTGTCTGAACATATAGTAGCCAAGTTTCGAGTGTTTCATATTCGGCTTTCCTATCGTAGCACAACATGGCACTATAAGTTAAACTTACTCTTGTAACACGGACAAAAGTAAAATATGATAGAGAACACACAAGGAAATTCTGAAACGGGATATGAACAGAAATCGACACATCCATAGGTTTAAAAAAATACAATAGGAATGCTACCTGTTATGAAGATGATTTACCTTCATATATAACATTTGCATGACTTGAAGCTCTTGTGTAGTTTAGTAGCTTGGTCACCGCATCCTCATTAGACACTGAGCATCTCTCACCATGACTAACAGATAATATGCGAAGACGCCTTGCCTTAGAGAGAATAAGCTCTATAAAGGACAATTCATTTGAAAGCCAATGAATACCAGTTATCTGCACAAACTGAAGGTTGGCACACATGCCATCAGTCCACTGTGCATTTTGAAATTCTCTATTTGCCTCGTATTTTTGCTTTGCACCATGAACGATCTTCAAGAACATAAGTAAGAAGTTATTCACCGGAAGTAATAACGATGGTCTTCAAATGATGTAAATACAAATTATATGCGACGGTCAGCATTCGACATTACCTGTATTTTGAGTCTTTCAAGATTCGGAGCATTCCTCAATAAGCAAAAGGTTGACAAAATGGAGGGAAGTTCACAGAATTGTGTATACAGTTTTAAGCTCTTTAAGATGCCGAAAGTGCAAGGAAGTCTCTCTAGTATATTATCCCCATTTAACTGAAAAGGATAAAAGACACAATTTAAGACGTTTGAAAATCAACACAAATTTAGAATTGTTGAGAAAAATATTTGCATTTTTATTCATACAAGCAAAGCCATTCTATTATGCTGGAGCTATGAGATGATCTGATGCACAGCCACAACCAGCAAAGTTACGAACCCCAGTTTAGAAGAACTATAGGAGTTTATGATCTTACAATTACAGAGGCACTCAAGTGTCTCAGGGGCCTTGAAACAAAATGGTTAGTTCAAATATAAAAAAAATGCACAGACTTGGAGTAACAGTTGAAACAACCAGCAATGTACAAAAATGTGTAAATCCATATTAAATATGTTTGTGCAACAATTGTTTTGCAATATCTTAAATGAAAATATTTCTAGGAAATCGCTGCAGCATTTTTAAATATATGCAGCTCTGTGACTACACAAATAACATAACCAGGAAGTAATTTTCAAGTCACAAACAAATTTCTCATTAAGTAACACCACTTTTGGTCCCGATTGTCCCTAGCATTAGCAGATCAAATACCTGACAACAACACGCCATTTCAAAGTACTAAGCCGCGAGGGAATATGTTAGGAAGGTAAAAGGCACAACAAAGATAAGACAGAACCATCACATGGTCGATCGGGTTCTTGATGTTTGTACGCAATGAAATTATGATTATAAGTTCTAAACCGAGCTTAACTATCAATTATCAAGATAGGCTAAATTGAGAACATTGGGGGGCGTACCGGTGAATAATGAGTACATATCTCAAGCTTGGTGACACTTGCAAATCTGGTGATGAATTTGGAGAAATCTCGACCCCCTAAATAATCCCGGATATCAATTTTGGCAGAATACAGGGACGGAAGCTCCCCGATGTTCCAGCCTAAATCTTGAGCTGATTTAATGTTTAGGTGCCGGAGATTGTGCGCCTGGATCACCCACTCCGTGAAGTCGCCCGCTATTTCCACATCCCAAAGCAGCAGCTTCTCGAGTGACGGCGATGCCACGATGATCTCCTCCAGTTGGTATTCCTGAAACCGGACGTTGATGAGAGCGAGGTCCCTCAGCTCCGGGAAACCCTGGAAGCCCGCGGGTAGGAGCGGGATGGCGCAGCCGCAGAGACGGAGGACGGTGAGACGGCCGCAGGAGAAGACGGAGGAGGGGAGGGCGATGAAGCCGTCGACGGAGATGAGGTTGAAGACCTCGATGCCCCGGCGTGAGAGGACGACGAGCCAGTCGTGGATGCGGCCCGCGTAGAGCTCGTCGATGTAGGCGTAGAAGCGCCGGACTCGGCCGGGGCAGCGGAGGAGGACGCTGTCGACGGCCCTCAGCCCCTTGGAGGCGCCCTTGTCGCCTTTGGGGCGGGGAAAGTCGAGGTCGAGCGACGGGAGGGCCTCCCAGCGGCGTCGCCAGGCGCGGGAGAGCGCCGACGTGCGGACGGCGTCGCGGAGGCCGGCGCGGGAGAGGATGTCGTCGAGGACCCTCGTTGGCAGGGAGATCAGGGCGTCCGCCTCCGCGGCGGCGACCTCGGTTACCCGGCGCGGCGTGTAGGGGCGCCGCGCCGCCGACATTTCTCCGTGACGGCGTGACCTGCGTGCCGCGGTTCGATGGTTTTGAGGAACGCCAGTTTTGGTGGTTTTCGGCAGAAGAATCCCCAGCACTGATGAGTAGGTCGGATTTTCGGCCCATTATTATTTTTACATGGATTGTCGGCCCATTCACTTACTTACCAAGATGAAAAAAATTATTTCAAAAAAAAAGATGAAAAAAAAGATAAGGTGGAAAAACTATACACTAATAATAAGTAACGGAGGGAGTATATTTTTGGAAGCAAGATAATAAAAGACGTGGTATGATAAAAGTATATACTATTCCCTCCGTATCAAAATATAAGATGTTTTACTTTTTTTTGGACCGAATGTATCTCTACGCGTTTTAGTGTGTAGATTCATGTGCAACTTACACTAAAACACATCTAGATACGTGTAGGACAGAAAAGGCTAAAACATCTTGTATATACGTCTATACTATGTACATTTTTATTTTAAGACATTTGAGTAGCCTCAAAACGGCGTGAGTGCGCCCACGATAGTAAATAATCGTTCATAAATACATTAAAATGAATTATTTAGTTATTATCTAGTCAGTATTCGGCTATGACAGAAACCCTCAAATATACAGTTGTTTGGTGTTTCAATCTGGTTCCAGTAGTGCGGTACATATTAGGAAAATAAAAATCATATTGATTTTCACTCTTTTCTCTTCACAATTTCTCACACGGAGGTCAAATTTTGCAAACCATATGTTTGTTTTGTCACAAGATGAACCCACTAGTAAACTTTACACCGCCATTTGGTGAACTTTGTGATGATTTGTTTTTCTATTTGCTTATTATGGAGCTTTATTAGCGCTTTTTTCAGTACATTGCACTTTATAGAACAGTGTTGACCATTTTAATTAAGACTAGTATAATATTAAATATGGAAAAGCCAGAGTTGCATACATGTAGATATATCAGTATATTGATATAAAATAATGTGCATTCTTGTGTACCGTTGCTCTGATCTTTTTTTCTTTTGCAAGTCCTTAGCTCCTTAAGGATTGGTTGTTTGGCCATCATCAGCAATAACGGCCGCAAAGCCCCAGATAAGCCTGAGACTTCGCATAATGGACAGCCACATGAAAACTTATTTTGTCATAAACAAACAGCAACAGGATAACATGTATACGTTTTTTACATAACAAAAGATAGAATCCCCTCGGTCTCTCCATCAGCCTAACATCGACGGTTCAGTTTCCAAGTTCATCTTCGCACAACAGGAATACTAGCACTTAACTAGAGTGCTGGACAAGATGGTGCACTAGACTTCATCGCTGACTCTGACCAAAGCACCAATGGCATGCAATTTCTTCCAGAAACAGGGGCGCGGAGTGCTAGTAGTTCCACCGAGAAGCCATTCTTTGCATGCTGTGTTTTTAATCCAAAATACCGAATCGGACGACACAACTGACTCGTGTGGACGTCTCCTGCAATGCCCAGAAATTGATGCCTGACCTAATAATATGCTTCAGCTTTACCTGCATGACAAAGAAAACACTCTTTATTCAGGTTGCTTGTCACAATACTACATACGAAGTGATCACCACTTAACAGAAACTGGGTTACAATTTAGCACGGAGGAAAATATACGATGCATTACGTGAAAGGCCGCGCATTTCATTCAAGCACCTAGTTTTTGGTTGTAACGAAACAAAGTCCAGGATCCAATGGTTTAAGCTGCTTGCAGTGTTGGTATGCCTATTAAATTTTCAGTTGTTGAGGTGCCTCGCCCATTTCTGGTTGGTGTTTGTATTATCTTATCTTATTAATGAATGCTGCAGAGATTCTGCGATTGTTAAAAAACAGAACTGTCATGGCAAAGCACGCATGGAAAATGAAATCAACCCACTTGTACAGCCTATGAGGCACTGACCGAATAAACCAAAAGGGGGAACTAGCAGTAGCACAACGCCAATTTTGTAAATACCAAAAGTATGGATGATATGAACAAATTACAACTGAATCCAAGTTAAACACTCCATTTTGGCGTGTTATTATTTTTTCCCTGTTCATGTCACGATTTTTAAACTAGGGTGATTCAGTCCCATCTGATATTATATAAAACATCATATCTAATGGTAAAGAAGTGAAATAAAAGTGGAATCGAAAGGTATTGGTCAAATTTTCAATTGAGCACTTTGTATAGTATATACGATATCTGGAGGCAGACCGTGGATGTCTGATTGTACAGAAGGCCCAGAATTAAACAGATGCCACAAAGAACTTTAGCAAAGTGTGACAGCATAGCTATAAGGAAATGTGACATAAAATGTGGAACGCACCAATAAGGGCTAATTTTAAAATAAAAATGTCGTGCATTTAATCCATAGTTTGAAGTAGACAAAAAAAATGCAATAGATGAAATGTACTGTCTGAAATCAAGATTGTTTACCTTTAAATAGAACCTGAGCTTCAGCTGAAGCTCTTCTGTATCTTAGTAATTCATTGAGAGCATCCTCACTAGACATCACAATGTTATCACCATGACTAATAGATAATGTTTGAAGAAGCCTTGCTTTAGAGAGAATGAGCTCTATAAAGGACATTTCATTTGGACGCAAATTAATACCGGTCATCTGCACCACCTGAAGGTTGGCACACATGCCATCAGTCCATAATGTATTTTGAAATTCTCCATTTGTCTCAAATTTCTGCTCCTCCTCATCATAGATCTTCACATATGACAATAAAAATAAGGAAATTAACTGGAAGCAGCAAAATGAACTTCAAACGATGTAAATATGAACATTTGTATGGCAAACAAACATTCATCATTACCTCTATTTTGAGTTTTTCAAGATTGGGGGCGCTCTTTAGTAAGCAAAAAATTAACATAATTTGGGGCTGTTCACAAAAGTGCACATGCAACTTCAGGCTCTTCAAGTTGTGAAAGGTGCACAGAAGTATCTCCGGTATCTTAGCTCTTGGCTGAAATATAGAAAGGATAATGTCAGGACTTAAACTGGATGCATCACTAGAATAAAGGAGCAATGCAAACAAAATGATGAACCCTGTTTTTATACAAGTACAAGGAGATTGTAAATGTTAACAGGCTCATCAAACCAAACCACACAGAATAAAAGAAAAGTAGCAAAATGAAAGGAAAAGAATATAATAGTCCTATCCACAAAGTCACGGTGTAACTTAAAAGACAAGATGAAAATGTAGAATATATGCAAATGAATATTTACCATGTCCATGGGACAATGCATTTCCTTTTTTAGAACATAGTTCATAATGCACAACTGTATTAAAACAAATACAAACAGCCAGTAACTTTCATGGTACATTGCAGAAATGATCTTATTGGGGAAATTTCTAGATGAAATTTTAAAAAAAACATGATATAACCCAAGAAAAATGGATGAGTCGATTTGGTCGGAGCTAGGCTGAAAGAAGCCATGTCCAGCGGTAGGAAAAGAAATCCTTCGACAATATAGGGGCCGGCCTAGATATGTTGGTTCGTCTCGGAAAAACAAAACCTAAGCTTTTTCGAAATGGGGTACCTCAATGGTCGCAGGTTTTTGTTTTTACCACATCCAAGAACAAATGGCCCCCTTGTTGTTGTACTATGTTTTGTGAGTAATCAACCTTGTGCACTTGAGGCCACTTAAGTCAAGTTACTTTTACTTTACTGTTTGTAGTATATAAACTTTCAATCGATTCAGCCAAAGTAGAGACTAGGGAGATAAAATTAACATCCAGCGACATAAGCTTTTACTTACCGGTGCATTGCATGAGACGACCAGAAGCTTCCTAACTTGAACAAGCCCTGACATAAACTTGACGAAATCACGGTGAAAAACAAAATCATTCAAATCAATGACGGCGGAACGCAAGGATATCAACTCCCTGAGGACCCAGCCATAATTATTCAGCGAACAAATCGTTAAGTGACTGAGATTGGGCGCCCGAATCACCCATTTCCTGATGTAGTCGCCACCGAAGTAAACATCGGTAAGTACTAGAAAATCAAGCAACGGGGATGTGTCAATAATCTCCTCGAGTTGGTACTCCCCGTAGTCTTGTAACCGAACGTTCGTGAGAATAAATTTCCTCAACTTCGGGAAGGCCACGAAGTCTGGCGGTAGGAGCGGGATGGCGCAGCCGAACAGACTCAGGGAGATGAGCCGGCTGCAGGAGAAGACGGAAGTGGGGAGGGCGGGGAAGCTGCCGTTGTTGAAGCTGAGGTCGAGGACCTCAACACCTCGGCGGGAGAGGACGCAGAGCCAGTCGTGGATGCGGCCTGCGTACGGCTCGTCAATCTCCGCGTCGAAGCGCCGGACGCGGCCGGGGCAGCGGAGGAGGATGCCGTCGACGGCCCCCAGCCCCTTCGGCGCGCCCATGTCGTCCTCGAGGCGGTGAAATCGGAGGTCGAGGGACGGGAGGGCCTCCCATCGGCGTCGCCAGGCCCGGGAGAGCGCCGACGAGCGGACGGCGTCGCGGATGCCGATGCGGGTGAGGATTTCGTCGAGGACGTCTGTGGGTAGGGAGATCAGGGCGTCCGCCTCCGCCGCAGCGGCCTCGGTCGCCCGGCCGCGCCGGCGTCTCCTGCGAGAGCGAATCGGTGGCGGCATTTCTCCGGTGACCGCGCGGCGGCGCAGTTCTAGGGTTTTGAGGTGGGCGGGCGCTGCTTCGGCTGTGGTTTGGAAATTTGGCGCGCGTCGAAGTGATGTCGGGTTGGAGGAAGGGAGAAAATCGCGGGAAAAAGGAACAGAAGGCGATACTTCTGATTTGCGGGAAATTTCTCTGGTCGGCTGAGTAGATTTTACCTTGTTCTCTATTTTTTTCCAAGAAAATACCTAAATTTAAACTCTCGCATTTGTATTTTGTTAACAACCTTTCGAGCATTTGTAGTTTGGTTATTCCTAAGGAAACAATGGTTGGTTTATTATTGAAACCGGTATGTATTTGTATAGCAAAAAACCATGCATACGGAAGTGTTGAAAGTTTTTTGAAACAGTAGTTACCTCACAAAATTAACCGAGCGCGCGACACTAGGGTACACCTCTGCATTGCTTCCTACTCAAGAAGAAAGAGGCGAATGGAAGGGGGAGGCGGAAAATGGCGGCAAACAGTGCGGACGAAATGAAGAAGACGTGCAACACTAGGAAGAACAACGAGATCACGATAAGTCCACAATGGATGAACTTTTACTTTTCTACACAACGCTAGTGCGTTTTCTTACCTCGGTCGTTCTAAATACCAAAAATCACCACTTCGCCACTTTTAGATTTCCTCCATGTCACCCCACAACCGCGAAACTTGATTGTTTGTACATTTGTCGTCTTAATGACGGCTTAGTTGATTCCCAAATCAAACTGCAAAACTCCAATTTTACATGTGACATCCAAACATAAAAAGAGAACTGGAACGCATTTAAAATCAAATACAAATTCTACTAAAATAAGATTGAATCGAACTAAATAAATAGAATTTAGTGAACCATGAGGTCAGCACGGACCATTGGACTGGCTGATATGATTGAAGCCGTGACAAGCAGAGGACTAACTGCACTTTTTTTTTGCCGACCAAATATTGTTGTAGCATAAGTCTCACATCAACTAATCCATCAACCAGTCATATATAGAATATTGATAATGTTCAATGAGGACATATTACAACGGAATAATCCCCGAGAAGAAAAAATTGAAAGTGTAGAGATTAAGTAAACTTGAAGTAGAATAGCTCTGTTCTCTTACAAGAGAATTTTATTCTTTTTTTTTGGGTAAAAACATGCATTTATCCTTGCGGCTTATGAGACTTTAACTCCAAGTTGGTTTTACTAGTCAAAGTTCTCGTAGACCTGTAAGAAAAAGAGATAAACAAGTGAGACGACATCGTCCCTTGCATTAACATATACAGAAGGGTTCAACTATAGAAGATAACAAAATGGTGAAGATTCAACTCGGTATAGATGCATTATTTACACCGCTCAAGAATTAAAATAAAATTATGCAGTACATCATGCGGCAATGAACTTTTAGTGTCAAATTTTGTAGAAGGAGGTAAACAAAGAAAGACAAAGCAACTCTCAATGTGTTTTTTTTTTGGTATATAGCACAGATATGACGAAGTAATCGTTACAAGAATACCTTGTAGTCCTGAACAATATAGAATGTTTGAACAAACTATGACGACCGCACAACTATAGTATGTATGGATCAAGTTACAAAAAAGTAGGACTGGTTGGATACTTCTGTAATTTAGAGAATCAGCTGAACACCAAAGGAGGAAATTAATTCACCTGAGCCCTCAGCTGTCATCATCGACGGCCTCTTCCAGATCAGTTCCAATCTCAAAATCTATGTTGTTGTCCAAACCTAAACAAGTCAAGTACATCAATTAGTCAAGGCAAGCAAGTAGACTTCTGCACGTAGGCTGGGAACAACATCTACAAGTTTCTTTACCTTCAAGGGAGACCTGAGCATTAGGTGAAGCTCTGCTGTACTTCGATAACTGTTCCAGAGCATCCTCTTTGGACATTAAGCATTTCACATCAAGTCTAATACTCAGTTTGTGGAGTAGCCTTGCTTTAGAGAGGACAAGCTCTATGAAAGACATCTCATTTGGGAAGCAACCAATGTCATTCATTTGTACCTCCTGAAGGTTGGCAAACATGCTCTCAGTCCATTGCTTGTTTTGGAAATCCCCATTTGCTTCAACTATCTGTTTAGAATCAGTACCTACGATGATCTGCAACATAAGAGCAGAATAAGAGAAAAATAAATTAGTGTCACTAATTAGCAGTTGAATGGGAGTTAACTTAGTTCCCACTCAGGTGATGTCATCAAAATCTCAACTGAAACCCATGTTGCAAATTTGCAACTCATATCTAACACGAATAACGAAGCAAATCTAACGGTCCAGGGTATTTTCCATTTTTCCTCAGTAGCAACAACACTTGCAACTAAAAAAATCTCAGTTGCAACCCAACTTGCAACTCATAGGTGCACGAAGATGCATATCCTTGGCTAGTTGAGAATTAGCAATTCCGGAAGAAATTAGCATTAACAAGGGACTATGATCCATCAAGTAAAGTTATTAAGTAAATAATAGATCTCTTGTGATAACTTATTAGTTATGAACTATTTATAATGGTTACATAAGAGTGGTGTTGCTATACATATCACGAAAAAAATTATAATATGCAGGCATAACTGGTATCACTAGATCATCTTGTTTGCAGGTCAAGTGCCATATTGTCCACATCAGCTCATTATCACCATCTCACCAGAGGGCTCGAGATCAAGCCATGAGCATGTCATCCTCTTTGTTCAGGAAAGAGGAAGAGAGAGGAGGCAGTGGTGCACACACGATCTCGTGCAGGGAAGAGCTGCAAAGTCAAGATGAGGAGCATGGGGAAGAGGATGAGGTGGTGCTGGTGGTAGCAGCTGAGTAGATGTAAGAGGAGGTAGACGCGGGGGGGGGGGGGGGGGGGGGGGGGGGGGGGAAGCAACACAACGCATGCTCGAACCATCGTCGACTTCACTAAAAGTTCTTTAGGAATGAAGTGGCCCGATATTTAAAAAAATAGAGGGTTAAATAAATTTTAACAGAAAATAATTAAAGTGAGAACAAAAAACAGATTGCAAAAGAAAATAGATCATGCATAATAAAATTATATCATCTATTTCTAAAGGGAGAGAGGAACGATAAAACAAGGGTAAAACAATGTGAAGACAAAAAAATTGCAGGTGAGCATTCACAATTACCTTCAGTTTCAGTTCCTCCAGGTTTGGAGCATTCCTTAGTATGCAAAAGCTTGACATAATGTTGGGCATGTCAAGAAAGTGTGTGTTGAGTTCCAAAATCTTCAAGTTGTAAAAGCTACAAGGAAGCGTCTCTAGTATTACCTTGCGCAATTGGCTGGAAAAAACAATAAAGTAATGTAATGGCGGTGATCAAGTCATTTCTAGCATCATTTCTCTCTTCACAGCCATTTCTAGAATCATTTTTCGCTCAAAAAATATTTACTCCTATATCGTTACGTTAACATGAAGACATTTTGAGTCATGGAACATAATTTCACAGTTTGATTGTTAAAGAAGATAAATGAACCTGTCAAGTTTTGCAAGCACCAGTGCATGTCAGAGTAGCAGAATAACACTTCTAAAGTGAGGAGCATATACCGGTTTTTCATGCCATATGTGGATCTCAAGCATCCTGGCATGATGAAGCTTGCCAAGCAACGCGCCAAAATCACGGCCAGAAAGATACTTTGCCAACTCGATGAGAGCGTAGTCCAGGAACGGGAAATCACCAAGGATCCAACCAAAGTCGTAAAATGACACGATGGCGAGGCGACGAAGGTTTGGCGCCTGGATCACCCACAAATTTATCGTATCACTGAGGGTCTGGGCGTCATTGAGGTGCAGATCCTCAATCAATGGCGATTTGGCGATGATGTCCTGGAGATGGTATTCGCCTCCCGCTGGGAACTCGACCATGAAGAGCGTGAGCTTGGTGAGGTTGGGGAAGCCTGTGAAGCCGTCGGGAAGGGCCGGGACCCTGCACTGGCAGAGCACGAGGGAGGAGAGGCTGGCCAAGGTAAAGACAGACACGTGAAGAGAAAAGATGCAAGCGCCATCGAGGTACAAGGACTCGATGCCACGTCTGCCGAGCTTGCGGAACCAGCCGCCGAGGCTGAGTGCCGAACGACTGTCAACGTGGGCTGAGAAGCGCCGGATGCGGCCGGCATAGCAGCGGA
Source organism: Poa pratensis (assembly GCA_947311845.1). Classification (NCBI taxonomy): domain Eukaryota; kingdom Viridiplantae; phylum Streptophyta; class Magnoliopsida; order Poales; family Poaceae; genus Poa; species Poa pratensis. The sequence continues at coordinate 18,707,474 of CAMZMU010000083.1, read as the reverse complement.
GGACTGCCTTGACGGCCTCGCGAGCGACGACGTGTTGCGCTGGCCAGATAAGGTCGATGGAAGGGAGGGCCTTCCAGCGGTGGCGCCAGGAGCGGGACAGCACCGAGGTGCGGACGGTGTCACGGATGGGCAGGCGAGAGAGGACCTCATCCAGCATCTGCGGAGGAAGGGACATCAAGGTGTCCATGGTATCCGCGGGTGCGCTAGGGGTGAAAACGGAGCGGATACGGTCGAATAGTAGTGAAACCATGTCCGTGACCATATTTTTTCGGATACGGAGTCGGAGCGGATAGTGTGCGGATACGAATACGGAATCAGATCTTGTCGGTTACGAATATGGATCGAATACGGAACGAATACGGTTCGGTTGCGGATAAACATTTCGTCGGATGTCGCATTGAAAATAGGACTGGTATATAGCAGATACTATGAACTAACTTACTCCAAATTAATTCTATGTATTGTGATATACTAAGATAGATAATGTTTTCATACTCATATTTCCATTTCCAAGTGGCTACTTAATTTTGCCCTTGCATGACCTAAGGGTGCCTCCAAAAATGTGATTTACAAATATGATGGTGACTTGAGCAAAGACTTTTCAAGAGTTGTGTAAGTACATAAGTTTTATCTTGCCCAACAACTCAGGTTCGAGGTATTACTTGTCGGATATTACGCCGGATATTTGTCGGATATAACCGTGAAATATGGTATATCTTCGGATACGGGCGGATATTAGTAAAACCACATCCTTTTCCGTACCGTTAGTTACTATCCGTATCCGTGACCGTATCCGGCAACTATCCGACCGTATCCGTATTTGCCTTCCGTGAGGCTCCGGTCGGTCGGTCGGTCGGAAATAATCCGTACCGTTTTCACCCCTAGGGTGCGCTCTCTTCTCACGAGAGGGTGAGCTAGGGAGCCATTGTCAGTGCAAATGACAGCAAGGAGCTACTAGTACTATGATTTGTATCTAGTTAAGTGACGAAGAGTTCAAGGACAGTAACACCATCTCTCTAGCTGGCAGGGTTGAATGGGTTGAGAATGGTTTGAAATAAAAAAAGGACATGTTTATATATATGACAGGGTTTTCGCCAGTGCATACGCTCGTCCGTAGATTTCCTTCCAGGTCATACACCTTTCAAGCGCGGGAATGGGGAAGTTTTAGGACGCTGCCAACAGGCGACTGTCGTGGGTTAACAGGATCCGACCTTGTTTCACTTATCACGCGCAGTTGCACACGGAGGAATCGGATCGACTTCATTGTTGTCGGACTACCCCGCACGACTTAAAATGTGGAAGAAAATAAACACCACATTGACATGAAAAAAATCTACCTGTTTGCATTTAAAGGAATTTCTTTAAACACACGAGCTATTATGTGGTGTTTATATGGAATGATCTAATGATTCCAGTTAAAATCGGTCACCCATTACCATCCAAAGTAACGCGTTGGCAGCACATTGCTACAATTTCAATTTAGTTATATGCCAATATAGCCATCGAGATAATTGGCATATTTTGACTATAGCTGGGTTGTCAACACATTAGTTTGGACAACCGGAATGAACGAACATTTGATCGATTCCCGCAATAAAAAAGAGGTTCTACATTTGGTTCGAGTTTGCTGCTATCTTATCACGTTTTGTTTGCATGTCCAGTTGGTATTCTTTTTCATGAATTGCGGTACATATAAACATATACCACGACACCACTTGTAGTAGCACGATTGTTAAGAGTTTTTTTAAGTGCATAAATATACAAACTCACGAAATGGTGCACATGGACTAAATTCATATTATGCTATCGCGGCAAGTAGGGGGGTCACCAGTGGTCAAAGTCGGACCACACAACACACACCGCAAGATCAAGCTAGTACAATACAGGTAGTACTTGCTCAGTGCTCACCTAATTGCGGCGCGGCCCTCCTCGTCGTGGCAGCACTGGCCGCCGGTCTATTTGTGCTAGCTGCCTTTGGCCATAGGCGCTCACCGGCTCTGGCCGCGCCGCTACTACTAGCTGGAGTGCCAAGGTGGTGCCACCCGGCATCTCTCCATGGTGGCGTCGTCCGTGCCACCGCCGCCCGTCGGTGCTCCCAGTCCGTTCCGCGCTGCGCCGCTCGATTGCTCGAAGGTCGAAGCTAGGGTTGCGCTGCCGTCGTGTCTCGTCTGCAATCGCCGTCGCGCGAAGTTCTCGGGCGGCCTGTGAGGCTGTGACCCACGCTGAATGGGGCCCTGCCTGTAGGCTGTGGCCCAAGGGTCTGTTGAATTTTCTGCTGTTTCCACCGGCGTTTCACCGGTTTTATTTGGTTTCTGTTTGTTTTTTCTCTGTAATAATGTGTTTTCTTTCGATTTTTCTTCAAGTTTTTCGGTTTACTTTTTTCAGGTTTGTTAAGTTTTACTTATTTTTCCTCTTTTTTATGTTTTCCTACCTTTTCTATTCAGTTTTCTATTTTCCATCTTCATTATTTGATACACTATGAATATTTTCTCCATTCGAATATTTTTACTGTTCTACATGATTTTTTAGAGATATACATAAAAATGTATTTGTACACATATGTACATTTTTACCATGCATAGAAATAACGTTCTAACTCATGAACACGTAGACACACAAAGGCCATCTCTTACTCTCCCTTCTCGTCCTCGCCATGGCCCCTTCGTCGTGCAGGCTAGCGATATCGACATTATGACGGGATTTTTCATGCCGCTAGTCACCCATTCAGTTAAGTTAGGTCAATTTCTAACAAGGGCAAACTGTCCTCCTTTGAGACTTCGTAAAATTCATACAAGAGAAAGAGAAAGGTCAAGCGAATAAATCGTTTCTTTTTATCACATAAGCAACAAGGATGTGTTTGTCATTATGGTGACCATCAGGCCCTTCGTTATGAAGGGGTACATGATCTCAGTCATTGTTGTCTTTGAATTTGGGTAGGAGGGGTGGGGGTTAGAGAAGCAGAAGTCTCCCGCTTGACCCACCTACTTTGCATATTTTCATGTCTGGTCGACCGCTTTTACCTATTTTACTGATTTTTCAGCAATATTTTCATGTAGTTGGGCAAGGACAGACAGTTTCTTGCGTTCAGTGATAGATTGTGTAGTTGGGTAAGAACAGACTGTTTATGTGGGGATATTTTACGGTACATCATACTACAGATTTTATAGTGTAGTATTAAGTAGATCCAACGGTTAACATGATTTGGGCCACAATTAGGCCCAGGGACAACATGGTACTTTCCTATTAATCCTAAATAATCAATAATTGATTTAAATAATCACGGCTGTACGATGAAACCGACCGACGCAAAAATCTTATCGCCAACGTATGTGTCTTCCTCGTGTCGGTGTGCAAAATCGATTAGCTATTTTGGCTAGCATGCAGAGTTGCATACACGAAGATACAACTTCTGAACCGGCCATGGCGTGTGCAGACTGCAACCCGCTGGTTGCCGTGCCATGGTGAATGAATATGTGCAAGCCTCTCGTTCTCGACCACAAGCCGGAGGCCGCGCTGGAGTCCTTCACCACTACCATTTCGACGGACACGCCCACCGCCACCATGCCGCCACCTCGCCAGTAGGCGTCGCAACCTGCGCGGCGAACAACGGTGCCGGAAGCTTCCCGAGTTCCCGTCGTCATCAAGGACCAGCGACGGCGAGGCGGCGCATGCGTCGGCGTCAGCCGTTGGAGAACTCGGCATCCACGAACTTCACGCCCGATGGGACGGCGGATGAGTTGCAGTCCACGACGATGTTGCCAGAGGACGGACGGAATGCGAGCTTGTCGGCTAGGGGGAGGAAAACATGCAGACTGACGGCCAGTGAGGACTGATGTGTGGAGGGAGCTGAGGGAACGGCAGGAGGTGCTCTCGTGAAGAAGAGCCGCTGGATCGACCACGTGGCGACGTGTGGAAGGAGTCGTGAAAGCAAGGCTGTCCCACATCCTTGCGCATCGCCGCTGCGACCTCGCTGACCCGTCGTCGTCGACGCCACGGGTCGTGTGCCATGTTGGGTACTTGGGCCAGGAGGAACGGGCACCGCGGAGGACACATCGTGGCGACGCCACCAGGTTCTGCTCCAGCTCCGATTTCCAACGGAGAAAAGCAGCAGTCCGGCGAAGTGGTACACAGGCCGCGTCATACGACAGCAGATGATTCGCATTACGATCGGTTTTCTGTTTCTTTTTCTAGTGTAATGCCTGAAATGCCCTTTGGGCTCATGGGTACTACCAAAAAATTGGCGTAGTACTTTGGATCTACACCTTCCGATCGGCTCAATTGAACGGCCCACATTGCATTGATGTACCGTAAAACGTCTCATGTGTGAGTGTGATTATAAGTGTGATGTCCTTGTAATCTAAAATTTGACCGGAACTACGAGTATATGGGACAATTCTTGTGGGAGAATATATAGGAAACGTGTATTGGATAATGAATCAGGGCCACTGAGTCACTATGCATGTCACTGGTTTAGTAGGTTATATCAATCATTCATAACCATTATAAAGTTCACACACGTGAGGTGCATTACTTGCAAAATTTACACCAGCTGGAATCCGCAGTTGGTGGACTACTTATGTAGAGAGTTATACTTTGGTACATCTCATCATCACCTGGTCTCAATGATAGTGGTAGTCATTTGCATATCTTGGTATGCTATATAACAAAGCCCACATGACTACGTTCCTCCAACTATGCTAGAAGTGCAGCCCGAAAGTAGAGCATGCTCAATGTAAAGGGGCGGCCGGGTGATGATGGATTAGGAAGAGGAGGCATTTGGAATCAATAGCCTCGTCTATGGGTCATGCGAAGTTGCATACAGTTGAAGTGCATGGGTTTTCTAATAGCAAACAAACAAATGACACTCTTTAACTTAGCTGTCAGTTTTTGTGTGTTTTCGGTGTGTATGTGACTGTTCCGTGTCGTTGCTGCTCATGAGCCTTAGTTGTTGGCTTAGTGTTGATGGATGGTTCTTCCCTGGCCAACTGCTTGCTTATGCTCTAAACGATATTTATTTCACAAAATGTTAGCACAATCTATTGAAGCGTCCAAACCCACATAATTCCTTCTAGAATAAAAAATGTCGCATTATGGACCATACACATGCATATAAAAATCTAAGCAAAGTATTTTATACATTATTGGGGTTTTCTTGGCGTTCAATAGGCAAAAATTACAAAAATGTAGTGTTTTGGAGCATATGCACATTCTTAGTCCTTACTAGGAAGTACGTAGTTTATTATTATATTCGAGTTAGTGTCTGTCACAAATTGCGGTATGTCGCTCCTCCCTCGCGCGAGCTGGAACGTGGCAGCCTTCTTCAAAGCCAAACTCCTGACGATGTGCCGACCCGATCACCTCGTCAAGGCTTCTTTTTATGGCAACCAGTAACTGAGTGGGCGAGACTAATGGCTGGTACTGAGTACTGACAACCGAGACTCGCCGCAGTTGGAGGTTTGAGCAGCCTTACTTCGCCGGCCGGGCTGTAAAGCCCGACGATATGCTCTATGACAGTATAAATAGGTTAAGAGGAATGACGACATGAGATGACTGTGAGTGAGACATGATTCAGTCGCCATCTAAATTGAAGGTTTAGCATCTAATGATGCTGGTCGATTTCAATGGGCATAACATTATGTTTAATCATCTAGAAGCTGACGTTCTATTCTCTTCTGAAATTCGCGACTAACAACCTTTTTTAAACTTCAGACCTCCCTCTGTTTCTAAATATAAAATGTTTTAGTCTTTTCTGACCCGCACGTATCTAGACACATTTTAGTCTTACACTAAAACACGTCAAGATACGTGTGGGTCAAAAAAAGTCTAAAATATATTATTTTAGGAACCAAGGAGTACTTGTCCGCAAACACTTTCTTCATATCGTTGATTTTTACAGGGTTGCAATATTGCAATTTGCAACTTTCTTTAGCCTATTTCTTGGATCATCCATATTCAGGCCGAACATGCGAGAGGTGAGTTCCTCGGGAGTCACAGCACTGGTCCAACCTTTCTCCATCCACGAGGCCGTTTGCATCTGTATTGGGAGTATTTCTTTTCGTTCCCCTTTGCCTTGGTTTGTAGGGCTCCTCATTGATGCGGCATTACCTACAAATAATATTGTTTCGTCTGTGAAGAAGTATGTGGTACCTGCGAGACGTCATGCTATTTCTCAGATTGCAGCAGCTGATGAAGTAGAGCCCAGAACACCATGTCAATACATAATGGTGGGCGCAATTAAAGTTCACTTCTAGAACCCAATTCATGCGTCACAAGGATTAGAAATCTAAGTTTTATCTTATTTCTTATTTCACGTACATGCATGTACTAGTTGGTCTATAGGCATGCAAGTACTAGTATTTTATGTGTCCATGCCGAGATGTAAAAGGCTGGGCGTTCTTTTGCAATACGAGTCTGATTAGGATCGAGTCTTATTAGCGTTTGTGTTTTGGGCCTAGCCCAGGTTGAGTCGTCAGCTAGTATTTAATTATTAGGTATGCCATGTAAACCCTAGACAAGTTTATTCGTGAGTAAAAGTATCAGAAAATCGCCATGGTTTGGCGGCCAAGTTCTGTGTGTTCCTGTTGATAATCCCATCGAGGATTTGTTGCCGTGCGTGAGGATTGGAGAGGATCTGCTCCAGTTGCTACGTGATCCCTTTGGATCGTCCAAGTACTTCCGGCCGCCGGGTGCGCTTGTTGTTTCTCTAGGTTTGCATCTGGTAAACCTAATTCTGCTATTTGAAGTCTGCTTGGTTTAATCGATCGCAAGTACGTGAGGTGCTAGCTAGTGCTGTTGCTGGCGAGTTGAATTGTTGCTGTTGCTGTTGGACGTGAGACTAGTACGAGAAGGAGTCCATATACTACTGGAAGCTAGCTTGTGTAGCATCGGAGAGTTATTGTTTAATCGGAAATACAATTCTCAGTTGTTTAGTTTGTACCGTGAAAGATTGGGAACATCTCGGCGGCGTCGACTATACTAGTTACGCCGTATCATCTTGGTATCAGAGCGTAGGTGCCTGTTTGATCTTGTTGCTTTGTCATCTTAGTGCTTGTTTGATCTTGTTGCTTTGTCAAGATGTCGCAGCATGAGGATTCTGATCCGTATCATCTTAGTGCTTGTTTGATCTTGTTGCTTTGTCAAGATGTCGCAGCATGAGGATTCTGATCCGGAAGGAGGGGAAATTCCTTTGGGTCCAGAAGTCACTGAAGATCTGCGTGTACACTTGATGTCAATCAAAGATGCCAATAAAAAGCTTCGCGCAAAAGTTGTGGATTTGTCTACAAATATTGCGGGCGTCGAGGACAGGCTTAATGAGCGTTTGACAACAAGTGATCGCCAGTGGGATGACAGTTTACGAGTGGTTAACGAGAGCCTTAATCGGTTGACCGCGGTTGTTCAGCGTCTCGAGGCAAGGGATGCACCACGCCGGCAGTCCCGGTCACCAGCGCGCAGCCAAGGCCACTCGGATGGTGATGTTTCTGATTTGTCGGATGCTCGTGCAGGCCAGCAGCCCCGACCACGACGAGGTCTTGAGGGCCGCCATGGTGCTGCTCCACGGCGTAACCCAGGTGGTGAAGCTGCTCGGGAGGATGATGGTATCGGTCGCATAAAGATCACCGTACCGGAGTTCTCGGGACGTTCTGATCCGGAGAAATATTTAGAGTGGGAGATGCGTGTCAATCAGATTTTTGACAACCACAATTATTCTGAAGAAAAGAAGGTTCGTATTGCGTCCTCGGAATTTACTGAATATGCTCTTGTTTGGTGGGATAATCTGAACCGTAGCGGGGAGCGCGCTGCAACATGGGTTGACATGAAGCGTGTTATGAGAGACAGATTTGTGCCCGCTACTTACACTCGTCAACTTCATAGTAAACTGCGTCGTCTTGTGCAAGGTGCAAAAACTGTTGATGAGTACTATAAGGAGATGCAAACATTAATGATACGGACAGCGGTACGTGAGTCTGCGGAGGCAACCATGGTACGGTTGTTTGAGGGGCTGAATGAAGATATTCGTGACCGTGTTGATTTGATGCAATACAATGATATTCATGAGTTGATTCACCAAGCTGAGCGCGCTGAACGATGGGTTCATGAGAAGCAAGCTGCAGGTAGTCGTCCAGCCTACAGTAGCGCGCGGCGTGGTTCTTCACATAGTGATGGTGGGTTTAGTGCTAAACCGGCTGTTTCGTACAAGCCGTCAAGTGTTGAGCATAGCAAGATGGCTGCTGCACCTAAAGAGGTCTCTCAAACTGCATCAAGCACATCTCATCATAGCCATATTATATGTCATAAGTGTGGGGACGAGGTCATATGATGCGTGAGTGTCCGAATCAGAAGAAGATTTTGCTTGTTGATAATGCATATTTTTCAGAATCTGAAGATGAGATGCCTCAATCAGAAGATGCTACTGGTAAGGATGAAGGTAATGCCGTAGATTGTTGGCCTGAACTTAATGTGCCAAGTTTGATGGCGCATAAGGTCGAGCGCGATGACAAGTTCATCGTTGAACTAGGACAGCGGCGTAGCATTTTTCAAACAACATGTACTATCAAGGGAGAGGTGTGTAAGCTAATTGTTGATGGTGGCAGTGCAAGCAACATGATTAGCAAGGACGTGGTGGAGTCCCTTTCTTTGCCTACATGGGAGCATCCGAAGCCATACTATATGCAGTGGATCAACGGCATGGGCAAGTTGAAGGTCACCCATCGAGTGAAAGTTCCTTTTTTTGTGGATGGATATGTCGATAAAGTGGAGTGCGACGTTCTGCCGTTACATGTTTGTCATCTTTTATTGGGACGTCCGTGGCAACATGATGTGAATGCACTTCACCATGGACGCACTAACAGGTACACATTTATGCATAAGGGTGAGTTCTACGCTCTTCTTCCCAAAGCTGCAAAAGATATCAAGTGTTCTGTTGAGGTGTTCAAGAAAAAGTCTGCAAGGAAAAGGTCGAAACCGAGGACGGTTTCCCTTCAAGGGAGGGAGGATGATGCGGCATTACCTACAAATAATATTGTTTCGTCTGTGAAGAAGTATGTGGTACCTGCGAGACGTCATGCTATTTCTCAGATTGCAGCAGCTGATGAAGTAGAGCCCAGAACACCATGTCAATACATAATGCTGGGCGCAATTAAAGTTCACTTCTAGAACCCAATTCATGCGTCACAAGGATTAGAAATCTAAGTTTTATCTTATTTCTTATTTCACGTACATGCATGTACTAGTTGGTCTATAGGCATGCAAGTACTAGTATTTTCTGTGTCCATGCCGAGATGTAAAAGGCTGGGCGTTCTTTTGCAATACGAGTCTGATTAGGATCGAGTCTTATTAGCTTTGTGTTTTGGGCCTAGCCCGGGTTGAGTCGTCAGCTAGTATTTAATTATTAGGTATGCCATGTAAACCCTAGACAAGTTTATTCGTGAGTAAAAGTATCAGAAAATCGCCATGGTTTGGCGGCCAAGTTCTGTGTGTTCCTGTTGATAATCCCATCGAGGATTTGTTGCCGTGCGTGAGGATTGGAGAGGATCTGCTCCAGTTGCTACGTGATCCCTTTGGATCGTCCAAGTACTTCCGGCCGCCGGGTGCGCTTGTTGTTTCTCTAGGTTTGCATCTGGTAAACCTAATTCTGCTATTTGAAGTCTGCTTGGTTTAATCGATCGCAAGTACGTGAGGTGCTAGCTAGTGCTGTTGCTGGCGAGTTGAATTGTTGCTGTTGCTGTTGGACGTGAGACTAGTACGAGAAGGAGTCCATATACTACTGGAAGCTAGCTTGTGTAGCATCGGAGAGTTATTGTTTAATTGGAAATACAATTCTCAGTTGTTTAGTTTGTACCGTGAAAGATTGGGAACATCTCGGCGGCGTCGACTATACTAGTTACGCCGTATCACTCATTTTGTTGTTGGGTTCCAATCCTTGGTGGCTAATGCAATGAGGTAGCTTGCTGCAGCATGTGAGAGCAATGGCACCATATGAGCAATGACAAGTATTTGTATGTACTGTATAATGGTGCCATCACCAAATTAGACTGCTTGCAGATAGTTTTGGTGGTCTATATCCAACGGCGGAGCTATGTAGCAGTCAGGGAGGGCCACCGCCCCCCAGCCCAAAAGATTTTTTTTGATTAGTAATTAGTAGTTCGTTTACAATTAGAAGAATAGGAGCCCATTTGGACTATTGGAGAATAGCACGCACGCACGCAAAGAATGCTGAAAAAAAATAGCAACAACTCTCCTCGGAAAATGCTCCGTTGAACCTGGCGGCATATGCTTCGGACAGGTGCCATGTTTTTATTGGTTCTTGAAAGCAGGACCACGTGAGTGTGTAGAGCCCATTTTTTAGGGTAAACAGCGAATACAAATCGAATACATAAGGTGGGACCAGCATTAAAGTGGACAGAGATAGAAACGCTCAATATTTTCAACACGAGCAGAGTCACGACTCACGAGGACCGCCATCTCCCGCATCTCCGGTGCCCTGATGAAATGAAGTTGTCCGTAGCTTTCGCCTTTTTTTTAGGGAAGCTATTCGGCGCACTTTATTGATTTTCAAACACAGTTATATGTTTTTTTACATCGTTTATGAGTTTAGCAAATAAAAAACTAAAGCGATCATCGTCCCAAATACAATCAATACGACTATCAAAGCTATGCCTAGCCAGCTCATGAGCTACCTCATTAGCTTCCCTATTACAATGTTCAAACTTGATTTCTCCAAAACCAGTAGCAAGGAGTTTCTAGTCATCAAAAATAGATGCCAAGGAAGTAGCAGAAAATCCACCCTCGTTCATGGTATCAATCACCTGAGAATTGTCCGATTGGATAACAATTTTGTTACAGCCAAGATAATGTGCCATGCTCAGACCTTCTCTTAAAGCATATGCTTCCGCCATAAATGAATCAACAACAAAGTGGATCTCCTTGCAGCTTGCAACCATGAATTTTCCAAAAGTATCCCGAGCAATTACTCCCATGCTTCCATGACCTTGATCCATATCATAAGCTACATCCACATAATTTTAGTTATACCTTCAGATGGGCGCTCCCAGGACTTCTTCTTTCTCTCGATGAGCTTCTTTTTGGACCTCCAGTAATTTGTAGCTAAAACACCAATCGCCATAGCACTTCGATGAACAGTTTGGAGGTCCTCCCCATGATTAAATTGCCTCCTCTCCCACCAAATATACCACGCACCTGTGAGGATTAATTCTGGCAACCCAATCCCATTTAAAGAGAAGCAGGAACCCAAATTTAATATCATATGTTCAAGCACCATTGAACCCGACCTGTCAAGCAAGGCACTGTTAATTATATCAAGAATATCGAGGCCTTGACAAACTTGCTTCGTACGCTGGCAAGTAAATAGAGTGTGGAGAATGTCCTCACCTCAAACATTGAATATAGGGCACTGGCTGCTGGTAGATATGTGTCTATTAGCTAGAACACCAAGACAGGGAATCAACCCATGAAGTGTCCTCCAACCAAATATTTTAACTTTTGCCGGAATTTGGAGACCCCATAATTTTGTCCACACCATACTTCCTTGTGATCCTCCAATATCCATAACATTTCGATTATGTCTTCCAAACTGGTACTCCCACTCGGCATGGTACGCAGATCGAACCGTAAAGAGTCCAGTCTTGGTTAAATGCCATGCAACAAAATCCTGCATACCTGACGGTGATATAGGAATTTCCAGTATCCTATTAGCGTCGGCACTCCAAAAAAATTCTCTTATTAGTTGTTCATCCCATGAACCCGTGACAGGGTTTATCAAATCTGAAACTTTACTAAGCAAGGTTCACCCTCCCCAGTGTATATACCTTTCTTGTTGGGCTTGTTGGAATCCATGCATCATTCCAAATATGAATTTGTTCACCCGTTCCCACTCTCTAAATGCTACCACGGTTTAAACACTAAACACCATAAATAATGCTTTGCGATGTTTATGAGCTACCACTCTTTAACTTTGCATTTAGAGATTACCAACAGGATAGTATCTCGCACGAAGGACCCTTGCACATAGAGAATCTGGCTCTTGCATTAACCTCCAACACTGTTTTGCTAACATTGTTGTATTGAAGGTGTGAAGATCGCGGAAACCCATACCTTTTTCTCCTTTGGGATACATAATTTCCACCACGCTAACCAATGCATTTTTCTGCGGTCATCATCATCGCCCCACCATAGCTGCGAAAGAGCATCAGTAATTCCCTTCATAATTGTTTTTGGGATATTGAATACTGTCATCGCAAACACCGGTATTGCTTGAGCAACTGCTTTTATTAGTAATTCTTTTCCTCCCATCGATAGCATTTTCTCCTTCCATCCACTAAGAATAGCCTGAACTCTCTCAATAAGATACTTGAAACAATCGCTCCTGTCAACTCCTACCAAGGCTGGTAGGCCGAGGTATTTTATCACTCAGAGATTCTACCCATATGTCAAGAATTTCACACACCTCAACTCTCATATCAACTGATGTATTTGGACTGAAGAATATGCTGCATTTATTCGCACTTACTAGCTGTCCAGAACTAGCACAGTAAGCATCAAGAACTTGTTTAAGAGCTGTAGCATTTTCCCCATCAGCCTTCATAAGAATAAGCGAATCATCGGCAAACAACAAATGAGACACCACGGGTGCCTCACGACATACTTTCACTCCTATCATTGCATTAGTTTCTTCGGCATGAGCAAGTAAGCTGGATAAGCCCTCTGCACAAATTGGTTTCGCCGTCTTCGCAGCACCCATGATGAACTGCGCCACCGTAGCATGCTCACATCCATGGAGAACTGCCGCACCACGGTCATGAAGTAAAATATCTACCAATAACTACTTACCCCACAAAACGGGCCCCACACACGTATTCTATGCTATTTTTATCACAGTATACGGAAAAGTCCATCTCCAGCAGTGGACTCAGCACATGGTTCTCGACCAATGAAAGGCCAACTTGATCCGGGAGCACATGTCATCTGGTTCTATATATTCACTCTCCCCTCCTCTCTCTGTCTCGCACACCAGCACAGGCGAGGTGCATAGGCGAGCGCAGCGGCGGCCGCCCTGCCTCCGACCGACTATATCTATTAGGTAATACTACTATGTTAACGACTAAATAGTATTGA